>JAVRXN010000006.1:33180591-33484323 GCA_033556935.1 Timema podura | reverse complement strand
CCGATTTAGTTTGGAACTCACATCAATATCAAGGGTGTTTTTACCTCTCGCATACAAATGCCTTTCAACTTAGCATAGTTAAAGTAATATAGCCTGAACAGGTTCAAGGTTCTAGAACATACAAAACAATTTAGTCTCCCCCAAAAAAAAGGGGCCATTCATTCATCGTTTGTGAAAAGACAAGTCCCAATTTCATAATGATACATTTTTGAGCTTTGCTAGAATCACACCTAAGTACCCTTAGCTCATGTAAACAAACACACTAAGGTGTTAGCATTTTCAACATTAGTAAAGCTATGAAATGCAATGAAAACAAACACAAGATTAATGCACTATAAATAAACACTTTTATTGCAGCAAGTCTTCAAAATAAATAAAATACATGTTCCAGTACTGGCAAGTTTACATAGAATTATATCAGAGATTATTAGAGTCATAAATAACTCTGACAAAATAAAGTTATAGTATGAACCATAGAAATAATTACCCAACTAAGCCAACAAATGTCAACATCCTTTATTTTATGCATATAGCTGTTTGTAAAATACGCGCTTTGCTTGTTGGGGACTCCGCTCCCAAACCCTGTGAGTTTTCTTTGCAAGTGGATGTAAACTAACGTAATTCCAGCGTTGTTTTGAAATTAAAAAATGTGTGGAAAATTGGCAAATTGTACCTAAAATAAAAAAATCTAGCTCTATCTAAGGTATAACCTATGGAGATACGACAAAAAGTAATAGGACCAAACTTGTGGATCTCGCCAAATCCGTAGCTGCTGGTGCAATCCGTTTTTTAATAGGTCTTACCGTTTAGCCACAAGAGACCTCCAAAGAAAGGTCCGCACCGACTTTAAAGTTGCTCCGCAATTTTGAATTTTTTTCAAGGGTTAAATTTTTTTTTTTTTAACTTTTTGAAATTTTCCTGTCGGTTACAGGCTATAAGTTTACCAAATTTCAAGTTTCTAGCTCATCTGGAAGTGGGTAAACATTAATGTCAGTGAGTGAGTGAGACATGTGGCTTTATATTAGTATAAAATCTAAAGGTTGAGGGAAAGAGGAGGTTAAAAAAGAGGAGTTTTAAAATATTAGGTGACTTGAAGGAAAGAAGAAAATTCTGTAAGCTGAAGGAGGCAGAGGAAAGGGCGCATTGGTAGTCTAAGTTCACTGACAAAAGGAATGGACCTGTCATAAGAAAGAACACATAGTAATAATAATAAATGCTGTAGAGGGGTTCCCATTGTGCTTTGAGGCTACATCACGGAAACAGACAGTTTGCTTAGTATGTGCTGAAACTCTTTGTAACTATTCATTTGTCAAACCATTCTCTAAGGTGCAAAGTCTTTCATTCCAAGGTCCAAATCTGATTACCAGCTTGAAACGCAGGCCGAATATATATTTAATTATCTTAATAACTTAATAAAGGCCTATAAACAACACTAATCCTGATCAACATTTATTTTCAATATTTTTTATTAAATTATATTTTAGATTAGTAGAATATTTCAAACTTTATTGCCGAAAACAGGTTTATTTCCCTCCCAAAAATATATTATGAAAATTAATATAAATGCACCCACACTATCACAAAACAACTTGTAAATATATATTATTTACAAATCTTTCACTAATCAAATAAATGTATTGTAAAATTCAATCATGAGATTACTTTTATTTTACTCATCAGTTATTTCACATCTGCTACTGAGGGTTTCCTTTTAATTTTCCTCCGGGAAACTGTGAGGGCCACATTGAGCGCGGGCCACCGGTTGGACCACACTGCTCTAAGAAACGGTACAAAAGAGGTATTAATGTTGTTTAAAAGGATTGCCACACATACGGGGGGAGGGGGGGGAACAGGGAACTTTTAGTAGTACCCTCTAAATTAGGGATATACGAGAACCATTTTTTCAATTTGAGATGATCTTGAGATGAGAATATAGAAAAGTATAGAGACATGAGAAAAGAGACGAGAAAACGTCCTATCAAAGTAAAAAAAATAAATTATGTTTATTAAAGTAAATATATAGTCTATAGAGTTCCTTTTTGACATTTGAGCTGGCGCTTGCTTTAGATTGTCTTATAGTTCATTCAAACACTTGAGATATTGACCATACACGTTTTATATACGTTTTAAATGCAATTAATAAAATAGTGATAGGTAGTTATAATGAACACCATTTATAATTTAATTTTGTAGTGTAACAGCTTATATTGTCAAAGTTTGATTTTGGAAAACAATATTTATAACCAAAACATTTCTTAATGAAAGCTTTTTGGGGGGAAGTGTAGCCTGGTTTTGAGTTATAATGGTATTATTGAAAATAATAAATTCCCAGTTTGGTCTTATAATTTCTTAGGGCCTATATTTGCTTTTCTTTGATTTCTCAAATTTTCGAGATTCATCTTTTAACTTTCGAGACGAGATCGAGATTATTTTTTTCTTGAATTTTTGAGTCTTGCACATCCCTACTTTAAATTATCTGGAAAAAATTTATTTTGTATACCTATCCATTTTGCTTAGGAGATTTATCAAAAAGCTGAACTTTTCTTAGTTGTCAGACAAAACTATTTTGGGGAGTTATTTGAATAAAGAGATTAACAAGTCAATTTAGATATTGCTTTTTAATGTAGGACAGTAGATAGATTTTTTTTTGTGTGATGATAAGTCTTAGGGCATCATTATTGAAACTTGCCAGGTATTCAAATATTGGCAAACGATTGAAATAAAAAATAATGTAAGCCATGTTTACTTTTGTTACTACAAATATGACATCTTGGTTAAATCTATAACTTTTTTTGTAAAAAAAGGTTGCACAAAAATTGAAATATAAATAAAGTTGATATATTATAATCTGTTAGCAAAGGTTAAGGTTGGGTACACAAGAATTAACGTCCGAGACGAAAACACTATCTACAAATACACTTAATGGGCTAATTAACACAAAAAAGGTTAGCGTTAGCACAGAACGACGCGGTCGGTTTTGAAGGAGAACAGCAACTGTGAAGTGAAAGTGCGTGATTGGTTAACTCTTGATACTCGCGCTACTGCAGCGCCTTTAGTGATTGGTGCAGTGGTTAGATCGTGTAGCTTAGTCAGTGACTCCAGCATAATTGAATGTCCATTTCCTTTGTCCTTTATGTTGTTTCTTTTACTTGTTCCTATCTGTGTGTCCTACCATTCTTTAGCAATCTTCTTTTCTCCCCTGGGGTGTTATTTTGGTTCCCTACTTTGGGAAGATGCATTGTGCGTCACATCGTTGAGAGTACTGGTAGAATTAAGCTTAGGTCCAGGGATTGGGTAGTAACAATCAATTTTCTTCAAGATGCCGTACAATGGAAGTAATGTAAAGCTGTGTGGACTGTGTTTTTATTTTAGTTGTAAAAGCAATATTTCGTTAGTTCCCTTTCATGTGCTCTAAAACAAATTTCACAATTTTCAAAATGGAGTAATCCAGTGTTTGTGTCAAGTGTATTCCCTCTTCTCTGTATGTTTGAAAAAAGGCAACAATGACAAAACATTATTCTATTTGTGTTAAAATGTGTGTGTGACTATTTCTACTATAGAAGACAGAAGAAAGGAAGAAGATGTCACCTTTGTACAATGGATTATTCCCACATTTTTCCTCTTTCCCTCGGTGGGCTTTCTTCATTAAACTTACTAGTTTATTTTTCCTTTTTATTTATTTTTATCAATTTCCATTATTATAAAATAAGTCTACCATAATTATTATTCTATTTGTTAATGATCAAATAAATACCACTTTATAAAAATCTCTCTGGAACCACTGGAAAACTGGGGTCGTCTTGGTTTTGGGTAAATACGGTATTTATATTATAAAAAACTATGAATAATAACAAAATAAATCTTGCTTGGATTACAAAATTACTCTTGAAAGAATCTGAATGGTTTATTTATTTATGACAGCCCTGGAATGAAATTGATCAAAACTTAATACATTTACTTACATACTCTTGCTTACGATGTGTGTGCACGCAGGGAAACCCCCCCTACTTCCCCCCCATATATATATATATATATATATATATATATATATATATATATATATGCAAGATAATAATCATCATCATCAGTTTCCAGCCTGTAGCTGGTCAGTTTATTAAAATGCCTCTATCTTCCTCTACATAATATATATATATATACATATATATATATATATATATATCATGGTGTCTACTCAACTTGACCAATGAAATTCCCGACTTTTTCCCTGATTTTCCCTGATCATTTCAAAAAATTCCTGACTAAAAAGTATGTCACATCCTTCTAATTCCCCCACCTCCCCCCTCATTTTTCTATTAATCTTTTTTTATGAATAATAATAAGTTTTAAAATTTAAGTAAACAAATTTTTTAAATTTGTATTAACATTGTTTATTAGGAATTATAAAATTTATTACACAGCTACAAAAAACTACAGTTTGAATAACATTATTATTTACTGTTTTAATGATTATTTTATTTCATATTTTGAGTAAAACCACATTTTCCCAGATTTTTATTGTAATTTACCAAATTCCCGGCTTATTCCCGTTTTTCCACGATCATTTCAAATTCCCGGCTAATTCCCGTTTTCCCTGATTTTCCCGGATGGTAGACACCCTGATATATATATACCTCTCTCTTACTCATTTAAGCTGTTTCACTATAGTTGATTTTGGTTGTTTTGGTTTAGAAAATACAAACATAATTATTTGTGCCCAACATTGATAATATATGACAGCTGCAGATAACATGACTTGACATATGAATATATTAAAATTGTTTTAACAACTTCAGTAACTATCAGATACTGTTGTTCTTGCAAAATCAGATTATTACTGACCTTACTGGGTTTTTTTACCACTACCCTTGGTTGTGGATTGCAAAACATATAAATATCGACTTAAGAAGAATGCAATGGTGGTCACATGGTCTTAGGTCATACCCTGTGTTAAAGGTGAATTGTTGATGAGAGGGAGATTGGGGTTAAAATATTGTCAGTTAAACTGAGGGTGGCTTTCCCCCTTAAATAAAGCCCCACTCTCCCTCCAGACTGAGGTAACCTGACTGGAATACAAACCCCAATCTCGTCAATTGGGAGTTCAGTCTAAAGCAAGAGTGAAGTCTTAGACCAGCAGTCGACAATCTAAAGTTTAAAGTTTGAATTTTTTGTTTATTATTCTTTTCAAACCGGCCTACCATATATTTTTTAAAGCCATGAGGCTCGCAATATATAAAAAAAAAAGGTTGTTGAACGCTACCTTAGAACAATCAACTATTGAAGTTTTAAATTTTAGTAGATTTTCAACTGTCTTAAAAAAAAAAGACTTAAGGCCTTGTGAACGGAATATAGCAGTAGCATAAACGTACCCCCCTCCAACCACCTTCTACATCACAAAATTTTTTTAAAACATATTTTGTCATTCCAAGCTTATTTGGTTTACTGTATTAATTTTATATTTTTGTTCAGTCTCTGATAAAAAAAAATCTTTCCATAACCATGTTTTGTTTGCACTCACTACAATTTTATAGCTGTTCTATATCTCACTTCAGCGCTTTTTGTGTCAGTTTGACTCGTACTGGTAAAAACACAAGATGATAGATAATAGACGGTACAGGAAAGATTGATATAAACTACAGATAGGTTGAATCCTGTATTTATTGAATTCAAATATTTTATTTTGAATCTTGAATCCGAATTAGAATCTTTAAAAAGTATAATTTTATTTAAAGTGAAACTATTTAAAATTTGATTTAATAAAAGTTGTTTAAGGCTTGGTATTTTGTTTACCATGTCTATTACATCATAAACAACAAGAGAAACGGTCCCGGCACAGATTTATCTGATTACCAAACCCTTCCTTCACCTCTGACAAGACGTGTATTAATTACAACTTGTGAATGTGAGGAATGCCAGGCCTCCACCGTGGTTCGGATCCCACGTTAAACTGTATGTCCTCCATTTCATCTCACAATCACCTTACCATTGCACATTAGCGTAAGTGCGTATAAACCGAACGGGTAGTAAGACGCGGTGCTAATAATAATAATAAAGAAGAGAAAATTTTTTTTAGTAAAATAATTATATTATTTACAACTTTGTCCTTTTTTTTGTGATTTTGTTACCCTCTCGACATCATTATATAATTCCTTTTAACGATTGCTTGAAATTGTTATATAGGTCAAGGTCTTCATAAATAGGGGTTAAGATATTTTTTGAGATTTTTACGAATCTCGAATCTCTCTATTATAAAACATTTTATTTCTAGTTGTAAATAGCGGGTGGTTGAGAGGCAGCGCTTTGGACTTCAAAACAAATACCCATGTCATTTTAGAATTGAGAAACACTAAAAGAAATACGTATTTGAGTATGTACAAAGGGTCACTAAACTAAAAAAGCAAATTTGTAATGCTTTTTACATCTTAAATAAACAATTTTGCTATAACGCCTTGACATAATAATTAATCAACACATTATTAAAAAAAAAATTAAGTTACAAATAATAAAGAAAATAATGATAAAGCACCATTTTGTCCCTAACGGTGACCGTGGAGCATACGTTGATGTTTACACATGTGCAGATGTACTTGGATTAGGTAATGCCACATTATAGCAATAGCTTCACTGTGAAGTTCATAAATTACGATCACAATTTTAATTAATTACTAAGCAGTAAGCAAAAAAACATTAATGTAAAAATAGGTTGTTAGCAAAATAGTTTGACACTTTAAAAAATTTGACTTTATATTTTAAAATTCCAGTCATTTTTTAGGAAATTTGAGAAACACCCTGAAATTTTCCTGATTTTTCCAGCTCAAACAAAATTCCCCGACATTTCCCTGTTTTCCAGACGAGTGGCAGCCCTGGAATAGAATATGATATGGTGCAGAAGTGAACTGCTATCAGCTAGTGCGACCAATCATAAGATAATCTGGCAACTACACCAGCGTCGCCGCCAAATCCATATAGTATGAGTTGACCAAGACATATAAATAAGGAATAAAAATAAAATTTAATTTTTTTTAATAACGATCATAATTGAATATTTATATTTAATACAATAAATGGTAACCAGATCAAATTTTTATTCACTCAATAAGTCACATTTTGACCCAAAATCCCATAAGAAAAAAAAAATCCGATTAAAGCCCACTCCAGAATTTATCCTGTCTACTCCACTTTCAGCTTATCCATCCTTTGGCAAAAAGGAGGAAATACATCCTCCCTCCCCCCCTTTTTCCACCTTATCGATCAGATGGAGTGACGGTCCGATGGTTATCATAGCAACCTTTACAAACCATTTGACCTTTTCTTGCTCGGTAAAAGTTATTTAATTATATGGGTAGTATGCACATCTATATGGTATGTATTATAATAAGATTCTCAATGTGTCGAGCTTTAAAATTTACTCTGCCTCAACACTTTTTCAGCCCCAGACTATACTTGTTAAGCGTTTTTAAAAACTTCACTGCTGCTGGTCACTTCGAGGTGTTTTTAATCACGTACTAAGCTTCTGTTTCAGTGTGTTAACGATCTCAGTTGAATCACTTGTGTACTGAACCCCCTCAACGTCACTGGCTGGGACTCAAACCGCAGTTTCTCAGACCAAAATCTACAACAGATGATGAAATGTTGTAACTATGGAGCCCTTAAAATATAAATAAGATACAGGATATTCGATATTTGAGGATTCAAAAAAATATCAAATTAAAGATTTGATTTTCATGAACTTGACAGAAAATTAAGGAAAGTCGACAGATCAGTCACTAGGTGCTTAAAATGAAAATTAGTCGTTTCAGACTCGTAAAAGTCGCTAAATTGGCAACACTGAATTCTATAAAGAATGGAATTATGATAAATAATGTTACCATTTAGTTATCATTTTTAGTATAATGTGAGAATTAATGTGAAACTCGCTTTAGTGGTCGAATGGTCTAAGGCGTCACTCCTGCAATAAAGTGGCTTGCTGATGACAGGTAGATCGGGATTCAAATCCTGATCAAATGTACTTAAGGTGGCTTTTCCTAAACTGTTTTCCACTCTCCCCTGTCACCATCCTTAAAACATCAGTGTAATTAGTACATTTATATGTACAACCTTAACAGGTAGTACGTTGAGATAAATATAATAATTAATGAGAACAAAATTCGAATAAAAAAAAATTCATATCAATATCCTAAGGTGAACTTTCGTTTACCATGTTTTCTGATTCAAATTCATATGTAAAATAATTTGGACTGGATATTTTAATTAAAAAAAAAAAGTGGATTTCACCCAACTTTACATTTCATATTTTTAAGGTTTCTAAAAAACCTAACCAAAGGTATTTACAGCTAGGCCTCATGAAAATTAGAATTAATTTGGAAGATCACATTGGATGTGTTGATTAATATGTAGTTGTGAACCCTTAGCTGTGAACTGACACATTAAGTGTCGTTGGAGATTGGGTAGTTTTGGATGTACTAGAAGGTTGAGGAGGTTGGGATGTCGCAGACTACCTATTGGTCTATTTCCCGTCTATTGTTAGCTTGCCTATTTGGGGGTGATTTGTGAAGGTCTCACAGATCCGTGAAGTTAAGACAAGTTTTCTTCCAGTACCATTTTGTATATGTATGAAAGACATCCCCCCTCACTTCCAAAGTTATTTTACCCCTATAGTCACATACAACCTCGAGAACTGGGTGCTGCCGCCCAGGGAAGAGTTGCGTGCGCTGGCAGCGGAAATGAAGTTTTTTACAATCAATGACCCAAAAAAACAAGAGGAGACAGAACTCAGAAGTCATAGCAAGTAAACATAAAAAAAGGCTATGATATATTTTTTTTAAATTGCATCTAAAGTGGTTTGGCCATGTAAAAAGAATGGAAACAGGATGTGTGGCAAAGGGGTGGATAGAAGAGGAGTTGACTAATAGACAAAGAGGAAGACCCAAGAAGTGGTGGGACGACCTAATCATCAGTGATGTGGCAGTGAAAAACCAGAACTGGAGAGCAGTGGTTGAAAACCAAACATTTATGAACCATGTGGGATGGAGGAGACTCGCTAACATTGTATTCGGCACCGCTGGAACAATTACTTACATGATGATGATGGTGGTGGTGGTGGTGGTGGTGGTGGTGGTGATGGTGGTGGTGATGGTGAAAGTCATAATGTTAAGAGTTGGGAATCTAATGGTTTGCTAGCAGTTAGTTAAATATTAAGGTTGAAACTTAGCTGTTGTTTGAGGAAAGTACATATTGGTTAGATTAAATTAAAACCTGACTTTTACCAACATTTCCTAGATTACAGTAGATGATACCCAACTTTAGAAAAAAAAAGTCCATTGTTTAAAGTTCAATATTTTACAAATTCGAATCTTCAATTTACCTTCAAATCCTAGATTCTTGGGAAAAATTATGAACGTTAGAGAAAATAGAAATAGTAGCTAAATGTTAACATTATTTCTTATATTCATTATATCATTCATACATTCAGGTAAGTGTTAAATTACTGTTCTGGGGCCTGGTTGTTAAGTTCATCCTATAATTATAATTGGTTCTAAGCCACCAATAAGGAGTATTAAAGCTATAAAACAATTTTCCTCTGAAAAAAAGTCTTTGAGGATTTGATGCTTGAATTCAAAATTTTCTCAAATCCTGGAATCTCCTTAAGGATTTGAGGGTCCTTCCTATACCTATTTTTTTTCCTAAGCAAATTTGAATCTTTGGAAATCCTGCATGCACCTTTATCATCAGCTTTTCTTGAATCTTCCCCAGTTTTAAGGGCCAGTTTCATAGTCAAATTTAGAACGCCTCAAGTGCGGCGCTATACTAAATACAAGACGTCACCTACCTGGAATTGAATGGAATGGTCCAGTTTCATATGCGAAACTGGCCCATTCCATTCTGGTCTAGGTAGGTGTCATCCTGTATTTAGTATAGCACCGCACTTGAGGCGTACTAAATCTGACTATGAAACTAGCCCTAAGTTTCCTTTGAATTTTCCTCTCGCAATTCATACATGTTTGCTGGTCGACCTTCCTCTACCATTCACAACTACTCAATACTTCTTCTCTATCACTCAAACAAGTTGTCTCAACAATGCCTTACACCCCCACCCACCCTTTGACCCATAAACACCCTGTAACCGCTAAGATTTTAAACAAAACATTTTCCACTTTTAACCGAATTTATTCTTTATAAAGTTTTTCCCTGCTTGAATATGTTTTCAAATATGCTCACATCTTCTAAACATCAACATTTATTTAAGTTATTTTACCAGCAATTAATGTTTTATGTATCATCTGTGCTGCTGTGTAAATGTGCTATACAAACAAAACACTGTACACCCATCTTATGTTACAACGGCATAACTAGGGAATTTATTCTTTAACATGTAAGATACAACATCTCTAACTTTAATTTTAGTGTTTAGTTGTGAATCAATGGTTTTTTAATAAAATATGTGAATTCCCCTATTTTTAATGAAACTCCTCAATTTTCCCTTATTTTTGGTTTTTAGCTTTATGACCTACTAATACCCTTTTGGATTATAAGCCCAACTAGCCCATGCATTTACCCTAATGTGTTAGGGACAAAGAAGGTTGAATTTAGAAGTGTACCCACATTTTTGGAGGGGGTAGGAGGAAAATGAGAGAAAGAAAAAGAATGTGTGGAAAACCATTTTGGAAAAACCACCTGACGACCAGGATCTTATTTAAGATTCGATTCCCTGAATTTTTATTTATATTTCATTTAAATTCTGACTTTTTCCCATATTTAAAAATCAAATTTCCTGCCTTTTCCACTATTTTAAATCAAATTTCCTGATTTTACCCTTGATATTTTTTTTTTAATTTAGAAAATATCTCATGTTTATTTATTCTTTATGTTAGAGTTGGGTCGAATGACTCGAATCCACTATTTTACTAATCCTGAATCTTGGAAAAAATTAAGAACATAAGCAGTAATATAAATATAATTGAACAATAGAAAATACAAATATTAACTAAATGTTAGCATTTCTTCTAAAAATACACTTATTATAACATTCATGCATTCGGTTAAGTGTTAAATTACTGGTATGGGGCCTGGTTGTTAAGTTGATCTTATAATAATTATGATTGGTTCTGCACCACTAACAAGCAGTATTTGAGCTATAGAAATAATTTCCCTTGAAAAGGTGATTTTTTTAATGATGTGGCCCTCGAATCTGAAATTTTCTGAAATCCTTGAGCATCCTTAAGAACTCGAGGGCCCATCCTTAGTTAAAATCTCTGCCTGTAGCCACCGTGCTATTATCTGTTATGGAGTGTTTCTGAACCTAGTTTGATAGGAAAGTTTAGAGTTATTGTTGAACCTCAGTTTTACTGCTTATCTCTAACATAATGTAACCGCAATATTGTGTTCGTCCCTTTTATATGTTTCTATTCACCTTTCCTGTATCTTCTTCCAAATATAATACAATTACCTCATAAAGTGAAAAGAGGTTTTCCTTATAGATATATAATACAATGTAAATGTAAGATGTATAATCCAGTGTATGTCTGATAAGTATAATCTCTGTGAGCAATGTCGATATAACATTATAATAAAAAAACACTCGAGATGTTTATCAATATTTTAATGCCTTTTTAAACATAAGTAAAATAAATAACAATACAAATAAACACACTAAAAATGTTTGCGCATAATATCCCCACTTCTTGAATACCTCAGATTATGCTATTGCGAGGCGGGAATGCTGACCGCCGTGGTAGGTTGGTAGAACTGCTGCTGCGGTTGTTGTTGTTGTTGGGGTGCAGGGCTGCCAACCTGCAGTCCTTGTAGTGCAGTGAGAGGGAGCGTTGCACTCACAGTGATAGGTGGCATCCCTGGTAGGGATATGGGAGTTGTAACCGGCATACCAGGGATAGACAAGCCACCCCCACCTGGACACCACAAAAACACAACATTGCCAACATTACAGTAACAAATCTTAATGTAACATTGCCAACATTACAATAATAAACCTTAGTGTAACATTGGCAACATACCCTGTACATAGGGACATGAAAAATTCACATTTGCGATAAAGCGAATTTTTACATGAATTTTATTGTTTTCATGCAAATAGTACAAATTTAAAGTTTTTTCCTAAATAAACAAAATTTCTTTGTAATTTGGGCAACTGGTGATAGCGCTACGTCAGGGCTTCATCACAATTTCTACTTTTACACATTTCAATACTTAAATTTCAATTTCGATAGATCGATCCTTTGTTTTCAGCTTTTATAAGATTTCACGCTAGGTCCAAGCAAGGACATTAATATATATGGATCGTACTAAGCGCGGCCATGTTCGGCAAAATTGTATCTTCTTTATTTTTATTCCCTTCTCCTTATTTGATAGTTGTTTAGTTTTCTATAACAACATGTTTCAATATTAGAGTTGTAAAACTGGAAGGTAATGATATTGAGATATCGAGCTTGACATTACTAAGTGTGAAATGTTTTGTACATATTTATATTTGATATTTCTCCAAATGTGTAAATAAATAGTTAAATACACAATACAAACAAAACATGTAGACAGTTATATCCTAATTAAAAAAAACCCAACTAAGCTGACTTGTATTTACATAAATAATAACACCACTTTTCCCCTAAAAATAGCCTCATCCTTTGCATGTCTCTAATTATAGAGTGTAAGAAAGTACAAAAAAAGAGGGATGCGTACAAATAATGGAGAATCAACACGATATGGCATTTGAATTAAAAACTTCACATTGCTGCCACTGGACAGATTTATCATCATCGTCCAATCTCCTGACCTAAGATTCATACAATCTTTGATTTCCCCTTTTTTAGGAAGTTGGGTTGCACATTTCACATTCTCTTCTGATGACTTCTGATAGAATGAAATAGATCAAAGAATAGAGCCATATCAGTCAATTTTTTTATAAGAAGCAACAATTACCTCTTTGTCCAGTGGAAGCAGTGTAAAGTGTGAACTGTGTTCCTTTTATTAAAAAAACAAGTAATATTGTGTTAGTTCTATTTTATTTGTTTCTACCCATATTTCTTTGAACTTCAATATATATCAAAAAGTGAACTGACCCGCTTAAATGGCCGCACAGTCTAAGGCGCTACTATCGCAATAGAGTGCCGATGAGGGAGATATTGTAGCTCGACCCCCAGTCAGGTGTACTGAGGTTGATTTTCCCTAAATGGTTTCCCACTTACTCTCCATGCAAATGTGAGTAAACATCCTATAAATTCAACCCTACTCATCCATAACCCATTTGAGTACTTAGTGCATAAGTGTATAACCCAAATAGGTAGTAAGACTTGGTACTAAAAAAAAAGTGAAAAGAATTTTATTTAAAAAGTTATAATGACATAGTCTAATGTAATGTCTACCATTATTATAATACAAAGAGGAGAGAGCAAGGCCAAGAAATGTGATAAAACTAAATGGAGTAGATTTGGAAAAAGCAAAGAGCATGAAGTATCTTGGTAGCATGATTGAGGCAAAACGGGGCAGCAGAGCCGATATAGTGAGATGATGGCAGCAGGGAGAGTTGTTTTATAGATGTGTAAGAGACCTGCTATGGAGAAGAGAAGTGCCTCTGAAGTGTAAGGAAGTGTTGTATAGAGCATGCTTCATATACATAGTAACGTATGCAGCGGAAACTTTGACTTTGGATAAAAGAGAAACAAGGAAAGTGAAAGCCATGGGAATGAAGATGTAAGGTCAAGAGTTGGGGTACAAGAAGTACATGAGATTGTTGAGGAAGCTAGGATGAGATGGTATGGATATGTAATGAGGATGGAAGAAGAGAGGATGCCAAGTATGTATGGATTAGACTGCAAGGGGGGACCAAGGAAGAGATGGGAGGAACCAATAGCAGCAAGTGTGCAAATGAGAGTGGAAGAGAGTGCAGGAAGATTATTATTATTATTATTATTTAGCACCGCATCTTACTACCCGTTCGGGTTATATGCTTAAGTACTAATTATGCTAATGGGTTAGGAATTGGGAAGGTTGAATATAGAGGAAGTGAACCCGCATTTGCGTGGAGGGAGAGTGGAAAACCATTTCGGAAAAACCCCTCCCAGTTCACCCGACCGAGATTCGAACCTCGATATCCCCGTCCTCGGCAGTCGAGCTCAACACGACTAGCGCGTTAGTGCAGGTAGCAGGTAGCAGGTAGTGCAGGAATAAGAATGGTGGGAGCACAAAGGGAGATGGCGGTATTTTACTAAACAGACCCAGCCAAAGGCTGAAAACCGTTCACGATGATGGTGATGATCAACATACAAATGAACACTACATCAATCACACTACTCTTAAAAATAAATACATATTAAAAAAATTTAATTAAAACTTTACATCCATTACTGTTTCCAGCCTGTGGCCTGGGTCAATTTTTTTCATTCAAGTCATATATTTTCCACTATCAGCTTGCTAGACCTGTCATAGCTTCAAATACCTTATAAGCTAACTTTAGACAAGGACGGGCACAGCATCCAGTCCTCGGCCGTTAATTCATCACTGTGAAAGGGTAAAACCCACATTTCCCCAATGATTAATTTTTTGGCCATGCTGGGAATCAAACTCGGGAGCCTTAACACAGTAGAGAGACACGCTACCGACTAAGCTAAGGTGTAGGATGTTTATTAAACTAAATAAATTTTTAATTGTACATCATGTTCTATAGTTTTCTATGTAAGTATATTATAATCCAATGACTTTTAAAAATAATTATGGGTGTGCAAACCTTCGGCTTAGCTTCAAATATTCATCAGCTTTCACTTTAATCCAAAAGTAAAATACCGGATTCAACAACTATGAAACTTTGAAAATAAAACACTAAGCTTTTTTAATACCACGCTTACTACCTGTTCCAGTTATACGCTTATGTAATAATTAGCCTAGTGATTTTAGGGATGAAGAAGGTTATATCTATAGGAAGTGTACTAACATTTGCATGGAGGGAAAGTGAAAAACAATTTTGGAAAATCACCCTCATTACACCCGACCGAGATTTGAACATTTATCTTCCTGTCAAAGCCATTCTAGTCTACTGCAAGAGTAGTGCCTTTGATGATGCAGCCACCAAAGCAGGTAATATTTAAAGCTGAGATACACATTTATGTTTTAATTTTTGACATTGTGCAGTTATGTACATTACATTTAATGAAAAAGGCATGAGTATTTCCTTGATGGATTATGCTATGGCTCCATCTTATAAGCCATGCTATAGTGTAAACATGGGAGGTAAGCTTGATAATTTTCAGGGTAAATGAAGCATACATCACAAATTAATGTTCAGATTACAAACATTTAAAATAACTAAATTATAAGTTTTTATATTAACTGGATCTATCAGTTTAGTGTAAAATATATTAATTAAGTTTGAAATATAGCATTATGTAAACTGTAATCAATACTCTATGGATAGAGCCCCGTAGAAATAATTTTATTTTTAGTTAAATCTTATTTTTCATTGTTATTTCGTGTTTATAAAATATATAAAATAATTTATTTCGTTTTATAAGGGGGTTTTGTGTGACAAGACAATTTCGTTTTATTTTGCTATTCAAAAACATTGTAGATCATATCTAAAGATTATTAAAGGAAAAAAGTACTTTGTTACATTTTTGTATCGCACTTTTCATGTTATCGCATTTCACCATTTTTAAGGGGCTCTACTTATGGGCGATATTTATTTGACTCAGCTAGTTTAAGATTGGGAACATTGGACTACACACACCCCTATGTCCGATCATATCAAAGAGGTTGTAAGGTAAAGAAGTGTTACTTGTGGCCAGGGTGGTTGCGGAGCTGGCCATGGACGGCATCACTCCACTAGCTGTGGCCGCAGTCTCTGTGCCGCTGCGAGAAGGTAGCGGGAACAGGTGAGCGGTAGTGGTAGTGCCACCTGCCATGGCAGGGTGGAACTCTGCCAGGTTGTTCACGGCTGGTTGACTAGAAACACTCGCAGGTACGTCAGGAGGGCCCACTGGGAGAAGGGGGACAGGAGCCTGTACAAAATACTGTATTTATTGACCTGAGGCAAAGAACAGTTTTAAAACACATTCTTTACCCTGAAAGGTAGCAGCTGTGCCTTGGCCCCCTATCCATGGTGTCTACTAAACTTGACCAATGAAAGTCCCGACTTTTTCCTTGATCGTTTCCTAAAATTCCAGACTCAAAAGTACATCACACCCTTACCTCGATGATTTTTATTAATAATTTTTTTGAATAATAATAATTTTAAAATTAAAATAAACTTTTTTTTTGTATTAACATTGTCTACTAGGAATTATAAAATATATTACACAACTACAAACAATAAAAATACAGTTTGAATCACATTGTAATTTACTGATTATTATATTTTGAGTAAAACAACATTTTCCCGGATTCTTTTTGTACTTTACCAAATTCCCGACTTAATGCCGTTTTTTCCTGACCATTTTAAATCCTCGGCTGGTTCCAGTTTTCCCGGATGGGAGACAACCTGCCTATCTTATAAGCTACATCATTGTGGAACCAAACAAGGTAAGTTTGTTGTTACCTTCAAGGGTGAATGTAGAGTAAGGTATGAAAACATATTATGTTTTATTGCAGGTTTGGGCAACATATAATGACAATGTCAAATCAAGAGCGCAGTGACAACATCTTAAATGCTGATAACAGCAGTTTCGGACAAATTGCAGAGCAATTCAACTACCTCACGGCTACCTGGAAACATATCTAAAATGCACTATGGATGATAGGTGCTCATGTGGGATATTGGTGGTTGAAGTTCTCTGAAATGTGTTGGAAACTGCCAGTACTAGCATTCCTTTGACAATGCAATTATATGTCACCCAAACCTGAAAGAAAACATAGTACGTTATTAGTCATTTTAACCCATATTTCCACACTTTTGACTCACTTGTATATGACATCTATTAATAAGAAGTAAATTATTATTTACAGTAGCTAGTATATTCATTAGGATTACTAACCCTTTCCCTGGCGTGGATGTTGAACGTCTTTGTTTGCCAAAATATTTTCTGGTCCGGGCGCGAATCAATGTTTCAATGCAATATGTTTTTGTAATGCCTTTTATCAATGAACTACTGTACTTTTAACCAGTCCGAAAACTTCATATTGAAGCTGAGAGATGGATCTATTAGTTCAATGATATAATATAACCTTGAATAAAGCAATAAATGAGAATAAATAAGCAGCAAAAATATTTGTCCGGGTAAGAGTATACTAGTAGAAAAATGGCTGCCGGGCCTAGCAGATAACGGTGCCAACATGAATGCCAGAGAATGGGTTAAGGGCTTGATCTAAGGTAGCAGAACGAGGAGCATATTTTAAGAGAAGTGCACCAGCGCTAGAGTGTAGGACGGGAACACCATGGTGATAAATAAGGTGAGTTCCCCCTCCTCCCCCCTTTGCATAAAATCAAGTCTGTTATAAGCTTGTCATCTTAGAATATCGGAACTAAACTAATGTGTTAGGTATGAGGAAGGTTGAATTTAAATTAAATTTACCTACACTTGAGTTAAACACTATTGCGAGATTGACTCCATGAGAGCATTCAACCCCTGAAGTAGTATACAACCCACTTATTTATAGTGAGAGATGAGAACAAAGATTTATAATGTAGCATGTCATTTATATAAAATGACATCGACAATCAAAATTTCATAAAGACAATTAAAACAAGATAACAAGTACTAATCTATTCCAATAAGAAGAGAAAGGTGATGACTCATTCAGAATTGATGTTGCCAGGAAACGGCCAAGCGTCGAGGAACATTGCCCCAGCAGAGCATTTCCGTGTCTTGATCGAAGAGCACACGTTGAAGAAAAGAAAGATAATTGTCTCTGCTCGCCACACCTTCTCACAGCGCTAGTGAGAAAGTCGAGTTATTTCGCAACTCTTCCCCCCCCCCTTCTCCCCTTAGATCTCCCATGTTCTGTTGCTATATAACAGATTCCCTGTGACTCACATTTTTGTATTCCATTGTATTTATTCACCGGAGTAAGAACTACTACAGAAAACTTCAGCACCGAGAACTACTGGTGGCCACGATGTGTCAGGCATCGGTCTCACCGCCGCGTCGCAGAGGAAGCTTCTTCTGAGACTATGAGTATCATGTCAGAATATCTGACGTTGTTATCTATGTCCCTCAAGACATAGTTGGCAGTCAATACCCTGAAAACGGTTCTAGAATCTCCCAGCCGCGCTGCATGTCCTGCCCACCATAATCTATGAGACTTGTTTATCCTAGCAATGTCTTGTGACGAGTACAGGGTATGTAACTCATCATTATGTAGCCTGCTCCCCTCCTAAGTAGCCTCATCCCTTACTGCTAATTAAATTGCACCCTGTCAAAGGGTATCATTTGTAGCAATGATAGTTCCTATCAAATTGTTAAGAGAATAATATAAGTAATCTAGCAATGCCGGTAGAACCTGCTTGGTCCGTTGGTACTTACCGGTGGTTTGACCAGAAGAGTAGCAGGATGTGGCGTAGAGGTCTTGTTGCTGGTGAGAAGTGGAGATGTCAAGGACACAGGATGGCCTCTGATTGGGATCCTGTGAAGGTAACCGTAGCCAATACCACATCCCAGGCTGAAACAAATATATTGACGAGTAAGAATGTGGAGTTACCCATTCACATTGATAAATCATGGTGTCTACTCAACTTGACCAATGAAATTCCCGACTTTTTCCCTGATTTCCCCTGATCATTTCCTAAAATTCCCGACTAAAAAGTATGTCACATCCTTATAATTCCCCCACCTCCCCCCTCATTTTTCTATGTATCTTTTTTTTATGAATAATTATAAGTTTTAAAATTTAAATAAACATATTTTTTAAATTTGTATTAACATTGTTTATTAGGAAGTATAAAATTTATTACACAGCTACAAAAAAAAATCAGTTAGAATAATATTACTATTTACTGTTTTAATAATTATTATATTTCATATTTTGAGTAAAACCACATTTTCCCAGATTTTTATTGTAATTTACCAAATTCCCGGCTTATTCCCGTTTTTTCCCGATCAATTCAAATTCCCGGCTAATTCCCGTTTTCCCTGATTTTCCCGGATGGTAGACACCCTGTAAATTAACGGCCGGGGACCGGATGTTGTGGGTGCATGTTGGGTGGATGTTGTGGGTGCTACTGTTGCAGGAGACTAGACTGCCGGCAACGAGGATATTGAGGTTCAAATCTCAATTGGTTGTAACGAAAAGGGTTTATCCAAAATGGTTGTCCAGTTTCCCTCCAAGCAAATGTGGGTAAGCTTAGTATAACCTTCTTAATCGCTAAAACCATTAGCGTAATTAGTAAATAAATGTACCCAAAGGGTAGTAAGACGTGGTGCTAAAAAAGAAAGGATAATTGCTACTTAGTAATCTCAATGACAGATGACTTCATAAGAAGCTTCTTTGACATTGCGAATTCATATTTAAATATATTCGTATATCCAAATTACAAATGTTGGTCCTAAATAATAAAAAAAAGGATAAAATATTGTTATAACATTATAAGTTTTTATTTTTAAGCCAGGGTCGGTACATTTTTACTGACTCGGACGCCAACAAAAATTGCTTTTGACTTGGGATCGACAGCCCTTATAAAAGCACACAAGTTTTCAGGATTGTTACTGGTGGTTCTATCTCAATAGACACCTTGATAGTTGGTCATTCCTAAAGTAATAGTCTAATTGTAAGGAAACATCACCCATGTGTAAAGGGGCAAAGTACGCTTCTTGGTGGTGTGTCGGTTACCTGCCATCCCCGCCCCAGGAAGTGTTTGGAGTTATAGTGACTTCTCGGCAAGTGTCCTCTCCTGTGTTGTAAACATAAAGTTTAAGGGGCCTCCCCTCGTGGGCCTCAATCAACGTGAACAGGTCTTCACTCTCATGGAGAACCGAATCGGCACCGATGATGTAGTCGTTGAACGGCCGCAGTCCAGCCATCTCGGCGGGGGAGGACGGATGGACCTCCTGGTAAGAGCACAAGACAATCGCTTGCTTCACAATCGGAAGAATGGTTAGAGGCAGAGTCCCACACCAAATAACTCTTTGTAACAATGGCGAAATTTTTAAAAAATAAATACTAAAATTGAGTTCAATCCACTATATCACGAAAGTGAATCTCCATTTTACCTTTGAATCCCGAATCTAGAATCCAAATATTGGAAAAAATTTATGAACATAAGAGGAAACATAAATATATATATATATAAGAATAGAAAATACAAATGTTAACATTCTTTCCTATAATCCATTCATTATAACATTCATATATTCTGTTGAGTGTTAAATTACTGGTCTGGGGTTTGGTTGTTGAGTTAATTCTATAATTATAATTGGTTCTGTACCATCAATAAGCAGCTCTAAAACAAATTTCAATTAAAGAATTGAATTTTTTTTAAAAATAATTATTATTATTAGCACCGCGTCTTACTACCCGTTCGGGTTATACGCACTTACGCTAATGTGCAATGGTAGGCTGATTGTGAGATGAAATGGAGGACCTACAGTTTAACGTGGAATCTGAACCACGGTAGAGGCCTGGCATTCCTCACATTCACAAGTTGTGATTAATACACGTCTTGTCAGAGGTGAAGGAAGGGTTTGGTAATAAGATAAATCTGTGCCGGGACCGAGGATTGAACCCCGGACCCTCAGCATATTTTTTTTTTTAAGGATTTGAGACTTGAATTCAAGATTGTCTCAAATACTCGAATGCCCTTAAGGATTTGAGGTATTTGAGGGTCTATTCCCTAAACAATACCCCAAAATGGTTTATCAATTAGGGGTGTGTGAATTCCACTTTTTCAATTTAAAGTAAGCTTATATCAAATATATGAAATATTTTCAAAGTTCAAATATTTTTTGTTTATTGTTTTATGTGTGAAAAAATATATTTTATTTATATAAATATATACATTAAAATCCTTTATTAAATATTTTATTGCACAATTGTTTGTAAAATGTTATTCTAGTCTGATAAATAAAGTAGTTATTATTACAACATGCAATTCAATTACTTCAGACTGGTTCATATGAATATTAATTTGTAATGTATATGAGAGATCAGAACTGCAATAATTGAACATGGATTGAGAATACTAATTGTCAATATTTTTATTTGGAAGTGTGTTGTGATAATGGTTGAAGCCAACATATTTTCCAAAGTTAAGTCAAAATATCCAAGCTTTGCATCCCCCTAAATTAAATACTTTATATGATAGCTAAATAAGTGATGTGACACAATTTTACAAATTTTCATATAACTTATACAGCTTTGAACAAAATTTTCAAAAATATAATTTCGATAAACTTCCCTTTATGTAAAATTTTCTCAGAGAAGAATAAACAAATAATCTTGTTAATCATAACAAACACTCTTTATATAATATACATAAATTTTAACCAAAATTGTTCAACTATTTTAAACAAATTTCAAATACCATTTATTTGTAAACCACCCTCAAATTTAGGGTGCATACAAAACTTTTATTATAAAATTCTCTGAGACTGTTAAAAAATGTCTGGCTTAAACTTTTTTCTACAGTTTTTCTTGATGGTGGCAATTTTTATGGTTTATTAAATTGATTACACATTTTCGAAAACCATCCTAATGGATACTTAACATCAACATGATTATAAGTTCTTTGTAAAGTATTTAATGTTTTATCTATTATTTGTGTTCCTGTGCAAATGTGTTATAAAACCGACCCCGTACAACACCCTCATATTATAATAACATAAAGGCAATGCATTTGGTTAACATCGAGAAACTAAATTTCTCACCTTTGTTCAAATGTTAGGTGCAAAATTAGTAAAGTATTTAAATTTCCTGACATTTCTTATTTTTGATTTACCTGCTTTCCCGAACATCGAAAAATTCCCTGACTAGTCCAGGTTTTCCCCGTCTGTAACCTGCCATGAAATTATTTTTCATTCATAAAAATAAAAACGTATTTTTACCTATCATGAAAAACCATTCTCAGATATCCAGTTTAAGCTAAATCTTCAAGGCCATTTTCAAAACTTTGAATTTTTCTATAATTTTTCATAAGTAAAGTATCTTTTAAAAATTAACTTGAAAAAAATTCATTTTTATCTAGCATGCAAAATAGACCCTAGATTATATGTCGAACAAAATTGTTTAAGAAATTACAAATTAAAAAAAAGTACAATAAAATGATTTTTTTAGAAAAGCAAATATATATAAAATCATGTATATTGTAGAAAGCCATTGTAGCCATTTTCAAGCCATTACATTTTCTCTAAAATCTATCTTCCTATTCTATTAGTGTAGTTAATGTATATGTATCCCAGACTACTACTAATCTAAGACGTGATGAAATAAAATAGTTAAATGCTATAATTCTATTAATATTAATATCTTATTAAAAGGAATGAAACCTTCAAGGCTTAAGGATATTCGGGATTTGAGGAATCGAAAAAATTTCAAATTTGATACCCAAATCCTTAAAAAAAAGTGTTTTTTTTTTCAATTTTCAAATTACATTGGTTTTAGAGCTCTAATACTGCTTACTGGTGGTTTAGAACCAATTATAATTATAGGATGAACTTAACAACCAAACCCCAGAACAGTAATTTTAAAACACTTATGAATGAATGTATGAATGTTATAATGGATGAAACTCGTCTCGGTGGCGTAGTTAGCTAACGCGCTAGTCGTGTTGAGCTCGACCGCCGAGGACGGGAAGATCGAGGTTCGAATCTCGGTCGGGTGAACTGGGGGTGGTTTTTCCTAAACGGTTTTCCACTCTCACTCCACGCAAATGCGGGTTCACTTCCTCTAAATTCAACCTTCCCAATTCCTAATCCATTAGCGTAATTAGTACTTAAGCGTATAACCCGAACAGGCAGTAAGACGCGGTGCTAAATATTATTATTATTATTATTATTATTATTATTATAATGGATGAATTATAAAAAGAATGTTAACCTTTAGTTAATAATAATATTTCTACTATTCCATCATATTTCTATTTCCTCAGGTGTAACAAGTTACAAGTAACAGTTCGACCAAATGACATAATACTCACCCTCCGACCTGTTGTACTCTAACTTCTGCACACATCGCCATGACCTCCTCTCTCTAACACACTATCTCACAAACTGAACGGAGGTGTGATTCAACCCTCTGCACAAGAGGAAAGCCACACCCAAGGAAAACAAGTGAAGGCGGCTCTACGCGCCTAGTTATTATTTCCTCCGCCTGGACCGTTCTGGCACATTCTATTAGTTCCCAGAATGCCCGCGACCTATCCACGCGCTGTTCGATCTCATCCCTTCCACTCCTCTACTGTCTGTGGGCATGTTATTTTGTGTGATTGCTATACATGGCGATGTTTTGTTGGTATCGATACTCATTGTAACATTGGCTTAGCAAAAGGTGAGAGCTGCAATTTAAGTTAGTACTTAACTTCTATCATTCAAAATTCCCTTTCGGCTAATTTATGGGATAGTTTCAAAATGATTTATTTGGGCTTATAAATTAAATCTCAATTATGGGATGAGGTCTTATATTCGGTATTAGCGCGGCAAATGTATAGCCACGTTTCTATTAGAACTTTGTCTAATGGGGATACTAAGTTTTTCCTCAATGTTAACAGAACTTTTGTTTCGCCGCTTGGCGGCTAGCGTTTGGCTGGGCTCTCGCGGGAGGCTATGACTGTCTTACTGATAGGTAGTTAACATCATTTACCAAGTAATTATTGTTTGGGTAATATTCAACTTTATAAGTTTAAATTTACCTTTTGTTGTTATGAGAAAGGCGAAGCACTTCAACTATTAATAGGGTGCATTGTAACTTTCTAACTTTAAAATTTACATTTTATTGTAATGAGAAAGCAGGGCGCTTAAACTATTAGTATGGTACTTTATAACTTTAATTACTTTAAATTTACATTTTTGTTGTTATGAAGAAGGCAGAGCACTTAAATATTCAGTATTGTGTTATCTAACTTTAATGCATTTGAATATATTTTATTGTCATGAGATGTCTCCTAACCACTATTTTGTCATAGTGCGTATTATTACTACTAGATGGCAGGGCTCTTATAAATAGATTATGTCTTGTTATTGTATAGTACAAATATTGTTGCCACAAGATGGCGGAGTTCTTAAAGCTTAATAGTTTATTGTGTTATCTTTGAAACCTTTTGAAGGTGCAAATTGTTGTCACCAGCTGGCAGGAGAGTTTAGATTACCTCAAATCTTGACATTTGAGAAGTACTTTGTTGTTTTCATTCAAAATGAAAGTTAATAATAATATAATAATATTTAGCACCGCGTCTTACTACCCGTTCGGGTTATACGCTAAAGTACTAATAACGCTAATGGATTAGGAATTAGGAAGGTTGGATTTAGAGGAAGTGAACCCGCATTTGCGTGGAGGGAGAGTGGAAAACCATTTAGGAAAAACCACCCCCAGTTCACCCGACAAAGATTTGAACCTCGATCTTCCCGTCCTTGGTGGTCGAGCTCAACACGACTAGTGCGTTAGCCAACTACGCCACCGAGGTGGGTAAAATGAAAGTTATTATTATCCCTTCTGGAAACCACAGGGTGGCGGATATCTAGTCAATATGTATACATATTAAATATTGTTACTGTATAGATATTTAATTAATTATTTTTCAATAAAACTATTGTTCTCTTGTGACTCCTTGACTATCATTCCAAAAGGGGGAGTTACACTGTTATGTTCATAATTTTTTCCAAAATTCGAATTCAGGATTCAAAGGTAAATTGGAGATTCGGATTTGTAAAATAGTGGATTCAAATCATTTCTAGTTATTAATTTGATTGAACGTCTCCTGTTTAACATCAATAATAATATTCGCTTGCATAATAATGTTCCATATTTATAAATTATCATCACACAAAGAAATAATGGCTGACAACATTTCATCTTCTAGCTCTAGCAAACTATAAACACCTACCGGGAAATACTTTTTACTCATTGGCTAGCCAAAGAACTTAGACTTTATACATAGAGCACTTCAAATTTGCAAAGTAGAAAGTTTTATTATTTTTAAGTAAAAGTCCCAATTGTGTTATCTCATTGCCTGCATACTTTAAATTTTTATATCAAGAAGGGTAAAAACTTAAATTTAGTCACATAATGTTTTTTAACTGTGTAACCAGCTTCATTAAATTTGAATTAATTGTAGATATTTATATTGAGACCATAAACTAGTTTCATGTCCGACACATCAACAATTTGGTCAGAGTCTAGCTTACCAGCACATGCCACACATTCTCATTGGCTCCTTCGAAGGAACAGAAGCGAATGCTCACACCTAAGAGCCCCTGCCCGCCCCAACTGGTGCTCGGCACAATCACCACCTCCCTCACCGACTGCGTCTTGCTGCTGTACACCGTCATTCTAATAGGCTTGTCCAGGCCGGCCTTCAGGAGCTCCTTCAAAGTGTCATTGTCCTGGTCCTGTAACATTACACATTGTTACAGCCATCATGGTGTCATAATCCTTTAAACTTACACATCATTACAGCCATCATGGTGTCATAATCCTGTAACCTTACACATCCTTACAGCCATCATGGTGTCATAATCCTGTAACCTTACACATCATTACAGCCATCATGGTGTCATAATCCTTTAAACTTACACATCATTACAGCCATCATGGTGTCATAATCCTGTAACCTTACACATCATTACAGCCATCATGGTGTCATGATCCTGTAACCTTACACATCATTACAGCCATCATGGTGTCATAATCCTGTAACCTTACACATCATTACAGCCATCATGGTGTCATGATCCTGTAACCTTACACATCCTTACAGCCATCATGGTGTCATAATCCTGTAACCTTACACATCCTTACAGCCATCATGGTGTCATTGTCTTGTAACATTCAATGCAATTGCAATCAGATAAATCTGTGCCGGGACCGAGGATTGAACCCCAAACCCCCAGCACAGAAGTCAGACACCTTACCCCTAGACCACCAGGTCACCTTTGAATAGAAATAAGTTTTGAAATTTAAATAAACATGTTTTTTTGGTCTAAAGCGTCAATTTTATGTTAGACTGAATTGCTGGTGACAGAAAGATTGGGGTTTGAATCTCGGTCGGTTATACTAAAGGTGGTCTTTCTTAAATGTTTTCCAACTCCTCCTCTATACAAATACGGGTACATGTCTTCTAACGCTATAGTTTTCTAATCCCTTTACAATTAGCGGGACCCGGATTTTGATAAAGTGTCTTTTTTTTTGTCGGTACATCACAAACAATGCTCATATTGCATAGCCTGATTTTGGTAGGAAGAACAGAAGTTAGTAAAACAATTTTAATATATTCATACATCAAGTGCTATATGCTATCTGTAGTCGTTAATATTTCTAGATATTATATATACCTATAGAATAACACAAATAACAAAATAAAATGGTATCAATGTTGGCCACAAAAAATAAGTTAGAATTTTCTCTATTCTTCTTCCAACCAAAATCGGGGTATAGATAACTCTATTCAGGATTCTCTGGTTGTAAAAATCAATATATTTAATAGGTAATTTTTTGTTCATTATTTGTCATTTTAGAATTTTAGGTTATATTTTCTTGGCTTGCATCAATTTTAGGTATTTTTGAATCATTTAAAGGCTATTACCTTAACTAAGAATATTTTAAAATAGTATCAATATTTTATAAATGCATGATGACTCAAACATACATTCCAACATACAATTGTTGGAGTGAGAAGATAATGTAGGCCATTAACTTTGTATCCTCTTTGCTTGTTTGTATGATACACATTCCTGGAGAGAGTGCAACTAGGCTGGAGAGGGTTGCGTTGGGAGAGGGTAGCAGATTTTATAAAATCAATACTATATTCAGCAGGATGCAAAAGATCGTAGATGTTTCATTGCATGGCTATTTTTTGGTTTTTTTTTTGTAAATAGGGTGTTTGGTTTAGTTGTATGCATTTATTACGAGTTTTGTACATATTTTAACCGCCAGGTCACCCCACTTTTAGTAGAGGACACAATCACTAAAACACTCTTTTGTGATTAAAAATTTTCTGTATAACAATTTTTTTAGCATCGCATTTGACTATACTTTTGGATTGTATGCCTATAAACTAATTACACTAATGTGTTAGGGATGCAAAGGGTTGAATTTAGAGGAAATGTACCCACCTTTGCAGAGAGTGAGGAAATCATTTAGGAAAAAACCCTCAGTACACCTGACCGAGGTTCGAACCCCACCATCGGCAGCCTCTTTGTGAGAGCGACACCTTAGACCATGCAGCCACCTAAGTGCGTATATATAGATAATAAGTTAATAAAACTCGGGCATGAATCTTTTTTTGGGTAACAATTGTGACATTTCTTAATCTCCACATTTTTCTGTGGCACCCCCTTTGAGAACTATTACTCTACTCGGGAGGGATGGGCAATACAGGGTTCCTACACAAAATCATGAATTTATTGCCAGGACATTTTAAGGACTTTTAAAGGATTTTCTACAATTCCTCTAGGACACGTGAAACAAGTAATCATGGTAAAATACACATTACATATTTTATTTAATGCGGGTCCTCAGCTCCACTACCCCTGCACCTTTCCGCACCATTTATTACTTAATGTATTCCATGACACAACAAGTTATTCAAATAATTAAAACATAACATAAACTCACTTGCAAATAATCATTGTTGAAATGTGGGTTTCCCCTTTAAGAATGATGAGTTAACTGTCGGGGGCTGGACGTTGTGTCTGTTCTAGATGTAAGTTAGTTTATATGTCGTATACAGATATAATCAGTTGGTTTAGAAAGTGCACAATAAATAGCGCAATGCTCACTGTTTATAATGTGCATGATAGTTTATATTATGTAAATTACAAAACAAAATAAGATTTATAAAAATGAAAATAGTACAACCTAGTTTTATATTAATGAATGATTCAGCAACTTGATAAAACATTTAAGGGGATTTAAAGGGATTCACAAACCTTAAGAATCTCCTCATTTCTTGGAAATTTCATCTACTGACTTTTACTCCTATTTCCTCAATTACTGAACTGTTTAAAAAAAAGGGGGGGGGGGGGGGACAAAGGAATTTTCAGGATAACCTAAAAAAAATCCAGAAAAGATGGGAAAAAATGAGAAATTCCATCATGTATCCATGCCAGGAAGAAATATTTTAAAATTCCAGGTTTTTCTAGACACGTAAGAACCCTGATTTGTAGGAAGTGAACAAATATCAATGTGTAGAGAGGGTGGGATAACCACAGTTGATTAATAGGAGCCACACGGTTCTTGGCAGCCATTTGAAAATGTTATGAGATTCCCCAACTGTCAGCATGCCCTCTGTTGCCATATTAATTAGATTCAATACCATTTAGCAACCGTACCTATCATATTAAATATTATTGCATCAAGTCTTATATTACATCCAGCCGATTCACATTTAATTACAGCAAGAAAACATTTAAGAAGAAAACACTTTCAATACCCAAACCGTGATTCAAAGCCTGAGCTACTTGTAACCAACACTTAAATAAATGCATAAAGAAATAAAATGAATTAAGTGAATAGACTAAATGTTACCGAATAGATCTACCAAATACATTCATTTACACACTGTATATTGGCAACATTATTTTTGCATATTGTAGTTCAAAAATATACATTAAGTACTTAGGTATTAAACTTAAAAAACAAAACAAAAAAAAAACACACAAGTATTTTAACTTCTTCTGGTTACTTTGTGTAATTTGAGATTTAAATAGTTTAAGATGTGCCCATTCCTGTTCAACTCTAAATTGAGACTATACTTTTTTTTACCTTTACTACTCTAAAAGATTTTAATATTTAGCTTAAATAAATTACATTTTAACTAGAGAACAAATTATTAAACTTTTGTAAAAGAAAAAGAACACACAAGTGAAAGTGGTCCTTATCGATTCAGAAATTACAAAGTCTGTTAAATAAAGGTCAGCGCAGACCAGGTGCTATACTATGAAGCTAAACTATAAAGATACATAGCAGGCTTTAGTACAGAATGTAAATATATGGAAGACTGCAGACTTAATGAAAAAAATAGTGCGCTATAACCTTTAAAACTCTACTATATAGCAGATGTTTGTTTGACTGTTTGCTATTGTTACAAATTATAGCAGGGCTGGCACATGCACAAAGTGCAAGGGTAACCACACGGAACTTAACAACAGTTATCCTGTGAATGCCATTATGTGAATAGAAGATTGTATGTATATAAGTTCATTCTTTGCCATGGAAGGATTAATAGAGGAGGTAAAACTGCATCCTGGATTGTGGCAGACAAGTAGCGGTGACTACAAAGACGTGATCCTCAAATAAATGACGGAACTCTCAAATTAATTCCCTTTAATCTCATGAATCCATTTCCTCTTTGGCGTACTAAGAAACAGGATTATGAATAATTTTTTACTTTGGTAAATTGTTAACTTAAAATGCTTCTTCCTCTTATGTATTGTTCCCTGAGTGTACTCTTGTTGTCCCTCACTGTTGAGTCGGCCCCTTGTCTCTTTCCTCCGCACTTGCACAGGCCGCGCCACCCAACCTCTCTACTGCCTGGACCGCTCCACAGTCCATGTCTTCGAAGCCGTCCGTGAAGAGTTCACCTCTATACTCAGCGCCAAAGAGAACTCTGCCTCTATTGGCTCGCGTGATGGGCACTATCCCTTCAATTTGCATGCACCAATGGGAAGCCCCTGTTTCTCCCAATGGACAAGGCCAGGCAGCAGTGGAGGGTATTTAACACGGTGGTTCCTTGGTCTCGAGACCAGTCAGCCAGTCAGACTCGGTCAGTTAGCCTCGGCCAATCAGTGGTGAGCCAACCTTGGGGAACCACACTTATACGAAAGAGCGAATAAATCGTCGTTTGCAGCAAGTGTCATCACTTTTCTCATTCCACCGCAATCCCCCTTCACCTACCACCGCGACTTTACGTTGCCGGGACTCTACCCTACCTCCCACCGCGACTTTACGTTGCCGGGACTCTACCCTACCTCCCACCGCGACTTTACGTTGCCGGGACTCTACCCCACCTCCCACCGCGACTTTACGTTGCCGGGACTCTACCCTACCTCCCACCGCGACTTTACGTTGCCGGGACTCTACCCTACCTCCCACAGCGACTTTACGTTGCCGGGACTCTACCCTACCTCCCACCGCGACTTTACGTTGCCGGGACTCTACCCCACCTCCCACCGCGACTTTACGTTGCCGGGACTCTACCCTACCTCCCACAGCGACTTTACGTTGCCGGGACTCTATCCTACCTCCCACCACGACTTTACGTTGCCGAGACTCTACTCCACCTCCCATCGTGACTTTACGTTGCCGGGACTCTACCCTACCTGCCACCGCGACTTTACGTTGCCGGGACTCTACCCTACCTCCCAACGCGACTTTACGTTGCCGGGACTCTACCCTACCTCCCACCGCGACTTTACATTGCCGGGACTCTACCCCACCTCCCACCGCGACTTTACGTTGCCGGGACTCTACCCTACCTCCCACCGCGACTTTACGTTGCCGGGACTCTACCCTACCTCCCACCGCGACTTTACGTTGCCGGGACTCTACCCCACCTCCCACCGCGACTTAACGTTGCCTGGACTTCCTCATGTTTCACCGCGACTCACGTTGCCAGAACATCCTTCGGTTCCACCGCGACTAACGTTGCCGGAACACACTCGCCGACCTTTTTCCTACTCACGCGTGTCTGACCACGACGTCTTCGTCGTCAACTACTTCAACAAGTTACCCCCGAGCCGAAGGGATGGATAACACACTGATAAAAAATAATAATCTTTAAAAATTATTCTTATTTTATACTGTCTCGTCTTATAAAATAAGGTATCAATATTAAATTCTGGACCGATAAAAACCAAAACAATTTTTTTTTTGTTAATACAGGGATGAGCAGACATCTATTTTTAAATGAGAATATATGGTGATATAGGTTGGCAACACTACCTGCGTGACACCACATGATAGCCTACATCTTAAGAGTTAAGTTACCCGCTTCAGTGGCGTAGTTGGCTAACGCGCTAGTCGTGTTGAGCTCGACCACCGAGGACGGGGAGATCGAGGTTCGAATCTCGGTCGGGTGAACTGGGGTGGTTTTTCCTAAATAGTTTTCCACTCACCCTCCACGCAAATGCGGGTTCACTTCCTCTAAATTCAACCCTCCCAATTCCTAATCCATTAGCGTAATTAGTACTTAAGCGTATAACCCGAACGGGTAGTAAGACGCGGTGCTAAATAAAATAAATAAATAATAAATAAGAGTTAAGTTCCCCACGAAGCGTTGGCTGGTGAGTGACCGTGCTACTGCCGGAGAGTAGTTTTATTCTAATAAAGTTTATAAAGGCAATTCAGCGAGACTTTTGTAGGCAGTTCAATTGAGGCAATGCACCATCTTAATTTTGTAAAGCTATTGTGTTTTCTTGGCCATATCACAGGATAGTGTTGTGGGGAAAAAGAAAAACAGCATAGCGCAGGCAATAAATATAGTGCTATATTGTATAGCACCTGGTCTGCGCCAGCTTTAAGCTCTAAATATTCATATCCAAGTAATCAGGTTGTTACGTACCAGTCTGGTGTTTTCTATGGCCACAATGAAGTCAAAGAATGCTTCAAGTCCTGCTTTCTGTCCAGGGGAGCCATCTTGCACCTAAAAAATATAACATGCTTAAAAAACATATAGTCCTACTCTATTCTCTAGTTTAGTTATAATAATGAGATTCTACCTAGCAATAACCAGAGCTGTGGAGTCGTACAGTACGCCAAGCCTTTGACTCGGACTCCTCCATAAATAGCTAATGTAGGCTACCTATATTAATTAGTCTTATAACAAATTGATTGTAGTAAAATGCTCCAATAAAGAAGATTACTTCATGGGAAGCTTCTTTGACATTGTGAATTTTTATTTAGGCTAAATAACTTTGTCAGTTCAAATTACAAATTTCGGTTCTAAATAATAAAAAAAAGTATAAAATAATACTATAAGTTTTTATTTTGAAGCTGGAGTCATTACATTTTTACTGACGCAAAGCTCAACCCAAAATCACTTCTGACTCAGACTCCATGATTATGAATCCCGAACATCACAGCCCTGTTAATAATAATAAACATAAGAACAATAATAATAGCCTCTTATCCTTTGGCCAAGTTAAAGCCTTTGCATTCTCTTACATTTAATCAGAGATTAAATACAACACGCTTTAGGCCTATATTTATAGGAAATATAATCACATTTTAGTAAAATATATATAGACACCTTTATTTAATCATAATGCATGGATAGGACGTATCCGAATTAAGGCACAAGCAGAAATTCTTAAAAGTCAGAAACTAAGTGGGTTTAAAACTTTACTGGGGGGAGCTGTTCATCAGTAGGAGAACAAAAAGGGAAGGAAGAAAATACAAATTACATTATAATTTGTGTTGTGAGCCACTACGCAGTCAATTCAAAAAGATCCCATTCTATGATCCTATATCAGTTACCTTTCATTTCCCAGGCATTTAGCTAGTAGCCGGAAAATGTGTTTTCTTTTTAAGAGTTTTCAGAGTGGAAAATTAACACTTTTAAATGATCAAGTATACAAGTCTGTGTGTATGTGTGTGTGTGTATGTGTATGTATATATAGGCTATATATTCCAGGCGAGACTTAACTCAGGTACTAAAAACAACAGTTTGATACATATTCAATCAAAGCTCAACATCTGTGACTTATCTCATCTACCTAATCTACCCCCTTAAGGGTGCACTTTAGCATATGAACTTTATTTTTACATTTAATTTTATTAGGTACTAATTTGAAACAGATTTTATAACTGTGGTGACACAGATTAGTACAACATAATAAATAATAATTATTATTATTATTAGCACCGCGTCTTACTACCTGTTCGGGTTGTACGCACTTATGTTAATGTGTAATGGTAGGGTGATTATGAGATGAAATGGAGGACCTACAGTTTAATGTGGAATCCGAACCACGGTGGAGGCCTGGCACTCCACACATTCACAAGTTGTGATTATTTTTTTTATTATTAGCACCGCGTCTTACTACTCGTTCGGGTTATACGCACTTACGCTAATGTGTAATGGTAGGGTGATTGTGAGGTGAAATGGAGGACCTACAGTTTAACGTGGAATCCAAACCACGGTGGAGGCCTGGCATTCCTCACTTTCACAAGTTGTGATTAATACACGCCTTGTCAGAGGTGAAGGAAGGGTTTGGCAATCAGATAAATCTGTGCTGGGACAGAGGATTGAACCAGCACAGAAGTCTGAAACCTTACCCCTAGACCACCAGGTCACCTCATAATAAATAAGTTATGTACAATGTTTATAATATAATTTTGAAATAAAACATACATATCTTAAAAATACGAAGATATTACTGAGGGCATAAATTTTCTTTATAAACTAAATTATCTTTAAAATGAACCAGTTTACTTACAGGTAAAATCCAATTTTTATAGAAAGGTGAATACAAACTTTTTTTGTAGTAAATATTGATATGCTACCTAGCATTAGGGATGTGTGAAGCTTCGAAACTTTGAATTGGCTTCGAAACAAACATCAGATTCAACTTTGCTTCGAAACAAACTCTGACTTCAAAGCTTCGTCAATAAAAATATTGATAGCTAAAATACTCAATTTATGTTCAATTATAGCCATTCTGAGCTGTTTTGTACATTGCAAATTAATATTCCCATGGAAAAAAACTGAAGTACCAGTAATTTAATTGTAAGTTGTGATAATAACTTGATTTATCAGATTAACAGAACTATTAGAAATAATTGCGCAATAAAATATTTTCTAAGTAATCTTAGTGCGTTAAGTTAGATAAATAATCACAATATAATATTTTTTCAAGCATAAAACCACTAAAAGAAATTATTTGAACTTCGATTTGGCTTCGAGAATATTTCATATATTCGATTTGAGTTTGCTTCGAATTTTTTTATTATTATTATTATTATCATTATCATTATCATTATCATTATCATTATCATTATCATTATCATTATCATTATCATTATCATTATCATTATCATTATCATTATCATTATCATTATCATTATTATTATTATTATTATTATTATTATCATTATTATTATCATTATTATTATTATTTTTTAGCACCACGTCTTACCACCTGTTCGGGTTATACGCTAAGCGCTTCGAATTGAGAAAGTGGACTTCGCACACCTCTACCTAACATTTTAAACTGCTTCAGCGTTTGAATGGTCTAAATTTGGGGTGTGTGAAGCCCACTTTTTCAATTCAAAGTGAACTCGAATCGAATATATATGAAATGTTCTCAAAGCTGAATCGAAGTTCGAATATTTTTTGTTGGTTGTTTTACACTTGAAAACATATTATATTGTGGTTATATATAAATTACTTTATGCTCTGAAATTACTTGTAAAATGTTTTATTGTACAATTGTTTGTAATATTTAGTTTCAATCTGATAGAACAAGCAATGAATTTACTTCAGATTTTTTCCATATATAACTTTCGCTCCTAGTCTAAATGGATTAAATAGCAAAGCTAAGTTTTATTATAATTTTAATTACGGAAATATAGCCACATCTAAATTACATATATGAGTGAAGAATGAACCTGGATAGTTTGGTTGACTATAAAACCAAGTTGTGTGAATCGATAGCTAGATAATTAATTATGATTTTCAACATATGTAGTAGTCATCTAATATTATAATCTTTACTTGTATTTTCAAACAACTTGTTTTCAATGTCAACCAAATCATCCTTTACACAAAAATTAATTACATTTTAAAATGTAGACAGTTTATACTTTAATCAATTAAAAATTCATTAAATGAATTCATTTAAATTTATTTTAGATATCCACTCCTGCAGGGTGTCCAGCCAAACTATATTTTAAAATTCACTGACTTTTCCAAGTTTTTCAGAGCCAATTTCCAACTTTTCCAGTAACTATATTATACACATTATTGTATTAAGATCTCAACTTAATGTAATAATATTTTTAGACACACACATTTTGAAATTGTAACACTCTATGAAGGTGTTAAAGGATGTCAGCCTAAAGTAATGGGTTGTGCGTTCCAAGTTAACTTTGAGTTAGATCATATTGAGACATTAAAAGATCATCTTACACGAGCTAATTAACTAATGACTCAACTTTGGGTAAAGACAAGATAGAGGAGTGGAAAGTTTACATGAAAATCCCATTTTGACTTTGAAAATTAAGATTAGTATATTCAAGATGGACAAATGTATTAAAATAAATTCGTAGTGAAGAAAAATGTTTTTAGACACTTATTTTATTGTAAATAGGTGACCTGGTGGTCTAGGGGTAAGATGTCAGACTTCTGTGCTGAGGTCCGGGGTTCAATCCCAGGTCCCGGCACAGATTTATCTGATTGCCAAACCCTTCCTTCACCTCTGACAAGACGTGTATTAATCACAACTTGTGAATGTGAGAAATGCCAGGCCTCCACCATGGTTCGGATCCCACGTTAAACTGTAGGTCCTCCATTTCATCTCACAATCACCCTACCATTACACATTAGCGTTAAGTGCGTATAACCCGAACGGGTAGTAAGACGCGGTGCTAATAATAATAATAATTTATTGTAAATGAAAGTAGCGTAGGCCTATTTGACTATGTGAAAATTCCAGAAATTTGATCAAACTCCCTTACTTTTCCATGACTTTTCCCTGACTAAGAAAATTCCCCATTTTCCAGGGCGCTGGACACCCTATCATCAAAAGCCAATAGATATATGGAGCATATCAGAATTTCCTTTCAACAATAAAACAACACATTAAGATCTACTCAGAGGCAGTCGCTCTGCCCGTCATCGGGATCACACCAACTAGAACATCGGGTACTTGTGTGAGAGGGGCAACCGTCGTGCCCAGGGTACCTGGTTCGAGTCTGTAAGAGGGTCACAAGCGGTGTCAGTCGGGCTAGTCAAGTATTCCTCACTAAGACGGTTATCTCATGAGCACATAAGTCAAAGTTCATATATCTTTTTGTCACATCTTTTAACATCACATTTTTGTATTAACTCTTAAGGCTACTAATAAACCCAAAAACAGTACAATTTCGAACCCAACCATCTATTTTGCCACCGTCCCTACCCTTCTCTGCAAGCTGTCCTTGACCGATTAGGTTCATGGAACGTGGGAGGTGACAATTAGTTAGGCCTTCATGGTTACTAATTTAATGTCATTTTAACTTTTCATGTTTGTTTAAATTTGTCATACATTTAAATACTTCATAATAATTTTCATAGCCTCATCCATTTCATATGTAATTTTATGTAGCCTATTGTATTTATATTGTAATTTTTGAGTATTTTGACCACTTGAAGCAGTAGATCCCAAAGCAACTCGTTTCTCTCATTATAAAAACTTGAGCCTGTAGATTTTATAAGTTTATTTGAATTAAATCTTTCTTCACTTTAAATTTACAGCACTCCTTACTAAAATTAACTATGGAACATAACTAAAACGATTATTAAAGAGTATATCTATTTTTTCAATTTTTGTATAGGTCTTAACAAACGAGAACGGCTCTTAACATTAGCATTCAATAGCCCAAAATCCCCCTATGGATAACTTGAATGTTGGTGTTAACCAAAATGGTGTGAAGATGAAGGCAATCTATTTTTACTAGGCCTACACAGTACACACACTGGTTGAGTCTATGCCCTATATAATCAGTCTATTCTAAGAAATGAATATTTGTAATAATGGTCTGTCAGCTACCAAAATGTGTTTATTGTGACTACTAATTCTGCTTGGTAGTATTTTGTTTATTACAACATAGTTTTCCAAAAGGGGCATTTATGCACTAGGCCCACTTATTTTCCATTAGACTAATGACATATCAAAGTGGATATTTAAAAATTATCCAGGCTGTCCTGAGACATGCCAATATGGAATATAGTGAAGCTTGAATGTTTTGGAACTACAGAATAGTCCATTTTAGAACTGCTTCGACCATAAAATGCATTGTGTTACTAGGGTAGCACTGTCACCATTGGTCGAAACTGAGGCTTGGGGGAAACAATACCATACACATTCAGTATTATTAGTTAGATGTTTAAAGACGAATCAACATGAGTTACTAGCAAAATAAATAAATGTCAATAATAATAATAATAATAATAATAATAATTAGTATTATTTAAGATGCGATTTGTTGAAGTGGTGAGTCACGGAATACTTACACGTAAAACATGATAACCTTCTGTTCCACCCCCAGGAATTTCAACACTATGAGATCCACCCATATTTAAAATTATTTAATCAAAAAATTTTTTTTGTTAACATTAACTAATACAAACAAATTCCAAATTCACACCTACAGTGAATTGTCTTGTATTGATACGTGGCACGGTTACAAGCATACCAACTGTTAGATACAATATTCCTTTAAAAACAGTTGGATACTTCAATACCAATCAATTGACATTAAAACATTATTGGTAGTTATTGCGATACAAGCGCATTAAGTGGACTTCGTTTGACCGACTTTTGTAGTTCAAAGAACCATTTTGATAATCATTTGCTACTAAATAGAAGAAAGAGTTTTTGTTTTTAATTAAATACTAATTCACATAAATATGGATTTTATATGCCACAAATCCAACTACTATTAATTATAATTATTGTGAACTTAACAAAAAAACACACACGCAGACAAATGAATAAAAATTAACATAAGATAATTAAGTAAACATTGAAATGAAAAACTACATCGTTTTTTAAGTTTAAAATTAATACATATCTTTACTCCGTGGCATATAAAAAATATATATCATATTTTGCTTATAATTGACTTCAGATTATCATTTGACACATTTAACTACACAGTGATATGTATTAAAACAAAGAAAACCCTTGCAGAGAAAATTTAAATTGAGACTCACCATATTCCTTTCCACAAATTTGTTTTGGGCCGGACCTAAAAAGTACATAATCATATATGAACAGTGCACACACATACAATATTTGTGATAAAGGAGGGGTAAAAACAAGTCTGTTAATGTTTAAACTACGATAATTTTACTTTGGACTTTTAAATATGATAGCATAAGAGAGAAAAAATACATTAGGTATTGCTTTTGATAGAACATAATGTGTTGGTGCTGACAGTTTATTTTCAAATGCAGAAACCACAAAATAAACTAATGCAATGTGAGTGATGATTGAAATACACAATATAATAACAGCAATACAAATTATGTAACAAATTAATAAAAAATGCTAAGCAATAATTGACAATAATCATTGTACTAACGTTAAAATCTTTGTGGTGAAAAATTACCACTTTGCACATCAGTTAATTGAGTGTACTAATATTAAAAGAGGGAATACTGGTATTGGTTGTTGGCTGTAATTTTAAAGACTGCTCACTGACGTACAAGGAGATGGTGTGGCTTTGTTTGAGGGTGAGGGATAGTGAGAACCTGATACTGAAATAGATTCACTGGTACTACTTCCAGCTAACAATGTTAAATCTGTGTTATAGAATCCCATTTCAAGGTTAAACAAAATAGGTATTGTATCACTTATTCTGTGTTGTGCAATAGCTACATCGTAAGAATGTTCACTAACTTTTCTCAGTTTATTCTAAATAAACTCTCAAAATATTGTGTATTCATCTAATTTTGAGACTTTTCTGTAAGCAATTTCATGGCATCAAGTGCCTAATCAAATCTGTCATCCCTTTTCCTTTTTTTTTGTTTTCTCTTGTGGGTGGAGCACGGAAAGTTTTCTTATAATGATCTGGTTGAGAAGTATTTGAGCTGGTAGGAGTACTTAAATTGGTAGAAGTACTTTCTATGTGCGTACTTACATCATATTCAGACGGGTCATTTGCAATATTTTCACTTTCCTCCTCGGGTCCGCTTTCATCATCCTAGAAAAAAAATTCACCATAAATTATCTCAAGATAATATTTAACAGTAACTGATTGATATAGTTTTTATTTTAGGGTTCTTTTAAATAACTTAAGTAATTTTGTCTTTTCAGATACTATCACTAGAAGAAAACTGGATTCGCACAGCACAAGGCTTTGCAAACAGATGGAATTTTCCACACTGTATACTAGCAATGGATGGGAAGCACATTCATATAAAATATCCTCACAGCAGTCGTAGCCTTTATTTCAACCATAAAGGCACATACAATATTGTACTCCTGGCATTAGTGAGCTCTGACTACAACGATATAATATACGGTGATATTGATTGTCAAGGCCGAATATCACATGGGGAAGTGTTCAAATGCACAAGTTTATATTCAAAATTGGAGAGGAACATACTGAAGCTGCCTTCAGCCCAAGCTCTATTTCATGAACGCTCACCAGTATCGTACATGATTATTGCTGATGATGCGCTCGCTTTATCACCATATTTGATGAAACCACATCCTGGTCAATCAACTCACGAGAGGATATTTAACTACAGATTAAGGGCAGGTCGCATTGTTGAAAATGTATTTGGAATCATGAATATAAAATTCAGTATTATGTTTGACAACAATTGCACTACATCCTAATAAGGTAAAAAGATTCACACTGGCTTGCAATCATCTACATAACTTTCTGTGGCAAAACTCTGAGTCAAGAAGTACATATTCACCACTAGGAACTTTCAATTTGGAAGATGTAGAACATGGCAGGAAAGCCCACGAAGAGCAGAGATTAAACAAAAGGAGGGTTTAATTGATTGATAGGTATTGCTCCAAAGAAGCACAGAGCTAGCACAGCATATCAGGGGACGAGTTTAGAGACTACTTCATGCCGGAAGAGGGTAGTGTTCCGTGGCAAGACAGCTATGTTTGATTTTTTTAAATGTTAAATCAGAATTAATTTTTTATCAGATTAAGCTTAGTTTTTAATCAATAAGGAGGGAATCCATATTATATAAGTCAAACTATTAAAGAGAAACAGCATAATTATATTTAATAGAAACAATACATTAGAATGATCACATGACAACGAACTGTTAAGTGCTGTGTAACAAAAAGGCAAAGATTATGGTCACATGACTTATATAACAGTGTTGCCCCAGAATGATTAAAAAAAGGCTGTGTCTGGTGACATGGGACGTGGCAGCAGCCCTTTAGGCATATTAAATGGCTGCTGCCACGGTGTTTTTAAAACTTGCTAATGGCAACAGCATTTTGAAAAACACTAGCCTTTCAACCAATAAGAAACCTCGTTTTATTTTTGGCCAATGAACTTTAAGCAAGCTTTAATAAGAGTCTTTGTTATTGTAAATCTTGTTTCATTTAGGATAAGGTCTAGTCTAGTGTAATAGGCTGTTTTGTTTAAGAGTAGCCTAGCTTTGGTGAGTGTAATAGCTTGTTAAGGTTAAGAATAGGCCTAGGAAAGTGTAATAGTAAGGTCTGGAAAGTTTCTGGCACTTTCACAAAGGGTACGCATTTCACGATCAGCCCAACCATTCTGTTCATGAACATACGGTGTTGACAGCTCATGAACAATTCCTTTGCTTTTCAGAAAAGCATTGAATTCATTTGACAGGTAATCTCTGCCATTGTCTGTATGTAGAATTTTTATGTTGTTGTCAGTCTACTCTTGAACAAAAGCTTTATAATCGTTGAACTTTGCAAACTCTTCATGTTTGTGATGCATGAAAAATACAGAGCGATATCCCGAGTATTCTTCCTTACACAATAAGAAATACTTTGAGCCACCTGTAGCGGGATTCTGGATCTTTTCTTTCGCTTTGAAAGAGACTCGTCATATCGTTCACCACCGTCGACTCTCTTTACGAGCAAAATGCGATTCCGGTTCTCCTTTTGAACGATTTTACAAGCGACGAGTCTCGTTAGCCAACGATAGATGTATCGAGGGGTCCAATAGCTCGCGGTAGGAAGTCAACGATATCGTTACGGAGGTAAGTACAAGTTTTCACGTCATATTATTAATATTAAATATGTTTAGATTGTGAATTTAGGGATTATAATACAATACTCTCTTGTAATAATCATAATAGTTGTGTTCTATTTATATTAAATCCAAAACAAAACAACGCCGATAATAATATTAAATGAGATAATATAAGTGTGATGTCGAGGTTATGTGCCACATTGGTTCTAGTAGCCACACAATGATGTTATTTTATTTTCCACCACAAACTACATCAAATGACTAAAAATAAATCTATACCTTAAAAAAGCAGATAGTAGAATATATTATGGATCATCCAAATACAATCAAATGATTTTTCAAACTAAAACTAAGGCCTAAACCTTAAGTTTCAAACTTTTGGGCTATTTTTATTTAAATATCTTGTAGACTTGAAGGATATTGATTTAAATAAAGGCTTATCTTTTAAGTATACAACTGTAATTACAAGTTTAGCACGCCAAATATTTGACAATCTGTAAGTTAAGAATAACCAATTGTTCAAGCAAGTTTGACAAGTGAAAAGTGTTGATAAATACCTAACTTTTTGTAAGAAGATACATAGGATCTAGGCCTATCATTTTAAAGGGACTATGCTATATTAACTATTATTATTTTATTTGTTGCCTCAAGTATATTTAATTTTAAAAGTTATAAAACCTTATGCTACGCCTAGGTTATATTTTAAAAGTTATAAAACCTTTTACAAGGCCTAGGATAGGCCTATATTGTGCTACAACTAGCTAATCCTTCTGGATGTTAGGTTATAGATTGATGAAGGCCTGTTAATGTTTCTTAAATCATATTAATATAAAGCTAACCCCAACTAATCTTTCTCAACAAACTTTTATCAAAATGACTATGCTGATAAAAGGTGTTTTAGAATCATAAATGTTACATTTTCCTTCTTCTGTGAATCTAAAGTTGTATATGCCTACAAAATAATGATAACCTAGCATAAGACCAACTTATTTTTTTGTCTAATACAATTTAAAGTTAAAATTTAGGTCTGCTTTGTGTGAATGTAAAACATAAAAACTGAAACTGCCATTTCTATTACTTGTTGAAAGTATTAACGGTGATGATACCCAATATCCATACCTTTGAGATGAACTTTCTCCTATATAAAACCTGAAAATCATAAAATGTATGCTATCATTTTACTTTAAAAAAATGTGGGGAATCCACTGATACTAAACTCAAGATTATTAATAAATTTATTTATATTATAAGCCTAACCTAACCTTCCTTGTGGTAATTAGATAGTTGATTTGATCTTACCTTGTTACCATTCCATTCAATGATAAATTAGCATCTCAATTAATATTTGCAAAATAATATATAGTATAAAATAGATCATAGCTCAAACGACGTGTTGGTCTAGGTTTGGACTTGGGTTTTATCGAGTTTTCTAAATGTTGTAAAAATAAAATAACTTAAAATACATATAATTAACGTATCAATGGATTCGCCATTTTCTTGTGAGTATAATGAAACTGATAAATGTTTAATGATTTGGTTTCTCGTGTGAAATACGTTTTATTATACGTAAGGGGCTTACGCATCATTTCCCTAATAACTTTGTTCTACTATTTGTAGGCTAACTGTGGGGACCTACAACATGTGGACCAGTCGACCATATCCTGTGTCTCGAAGAAAATTTCCACACTGTTGGCGGTAAACCCTTGATGTGTCTGCACTTCTGACCTTCAAAGTATTTGAGGTTGCATATCGGTATTACACCCACATTCCTGTTCAGAACCCAGTGGATCAAAGTTAATAGAGCATTTAACAAGTAAGCTTCATGAGATTAATAATATCTTAGCAAAAATGTTTTCTCCACTAAATACTCGCAGTAATTTGATGTTAATTTAGAAACAGCAATTAATTATTAAATAGTTATTGGCAGGGTTGTGGGGTCTGATTCGGAGTCTGTAGTAAGGTACTGACTCTGACTTCTAGATAAAAGTTTATAAATTATAATTAGGGGAAAAGTTTATTTATTATGTTCTGTTACTCTTAAGTTTGTATATTCTTTGGTTTCAAGGTAGGCCTCAATCCTCTGTTTCTGTTAAAAACCATTTTTATTTTTTATTAAATGAACAGTTTAATCCATATTTACTTTGATAGAAATTGTAATAAAAAAACATATTTAAGTTCTATGGGCCTAAGAAGCCTAATGATTCATGTGGTGGTGATGATAAAATTTCCTTGTTACCATTTTAGTATTTAGTATTTTAAAATTTTAATATGTATTAATTAGTAATACATTTACTATGGCAAAATTATTTTATTATAGTAGATTCTCTATTACCTGCTAATTAATATATGCATTTGTCGTTTACGGAGGAGTTGGGAGTCGAAGGTATAGCCTACTGACTCCTCAGCCCTGGTTATTGTTATAACAATTATATTGCAGTAGCACAATATCTGTATACATTTCTCATGGTAAATGAACCAATTAGGGCCTAACTGCATTTCTACTAAACCTAAAAAAAACAGTTATATGTAAGTAGGCTCTATTTAACACAATTTATTGGTTTAAGATTACTCTGTTGTTATAGTTTTACTAGCAAGCTTCACACATTAGGCCTAAAAGATTTATTTTATACATTTTATGAGATACTCTTGCAGGTAGAAGGACTATTTGTAACAGGATTTTGGTGGGACGTACTTAAAATTCAAATATCTTATTTGCGGTTGACTTTGATAACAATAATTTAGTTATTTTGTAGGTAGAACCTATTGTTAGTAAATATCGAAAGTATCAGCTGATTATCACATGCCTTCAAGTATGAATAAGTGAAAGAAGAGCCTCATTATAACCTAACTATTGCAATAACTATGCACACAGTTAATTTTAATAACTTGATTTTGTTTACTCTTTGTTTATAGACACACACCATGAGGACTTCATTTTGTTCGGCTGGCTGACAACTCCTGAATACCCATTCAGAAGAACCGTTTAGGATCTGTTACAAATAATTATAACTATCTTAATAAAAAACAAATCTAACTTGTAAAATAATTGTTATAAAATGTCAGAAATTTGTATTTATTTAATTGCTTTGTTTTTCAATTTTATATTAATAAGAATAATAAAATGCCAAGGCTGTCTTTATCAAACAAGGTGTTTATCAAACAAACCTGACTAATCATATAAACACATTTACAAACTAACTTAACTCAGAACAGACACAAAAACTATCACTTGGCTGTTAATTCATCACTGGAAAGGGGGGATTAAATTTATTGGTTTTGATGGAGATCAATCTTCAGACCCATAGTATAATGTGTAGACAAATATTGAGACAAGGTGTCATTACTTCCAATAATCTTGGTGTCATGGTTGTTTAGTAATGCATGTTCTTGTCATGTTTTCTAGTGGGTATACAAGCGAAGTCATTCGATACTAATTATTATTACTATTAACCTTCCTTATCCCAAACACATTAGCATAATTAGTTCATGTGCATTGCACAAACAGAGACGCAATGGAAAACATTTGTTTAAAAAAGAAATGTATGAGATTGGTGAACTTAAAGGTTACACACTTCAATGGAGTGAGGATGGAAAACCAGCCCTTAGGGAAATTGGTCGAAAAGCTAATTAAAGTATATTAAGAAAGATTAATTTTCCTATCGTTCAATATGACTACCATTCACCTCGCAAGAGTGATTAGAAACATATTAGCTATTTGTTTATGGATCTATATAATCAACATAAAACAAGTAGTTATTGACCTTGGCACAAACTGGGTCATCTAGGTCCACTTCACAGCCCTCTGTGGAGACATCCAACATTTCTTCAAGAAACAACTGAAGGAGTTGTATTCAACAGAAATAACAGCAGTTCCTTCCATGACCTTCAAGTCTTACTACAAAGTAAACATGTACTTTTAGCTTTCATTGCTAAGATTATTTGTCACTGAAATAGGAGAGTTGGTAAAATACTGCTATTTATGGCCAGTTTCATAGTCAGACTTGGTGAGCCTAAAGTGCGAGTCGATACTAAATACAGGACGACACCTACCTAGATCAAAATGGAATGGGCCAGTTTAGCATGTGAAACTGGCCCATTCCATTCAATGTCAGGTAGGCGACGTCTTGTATTTAGTATAGCGCCGCACTTGAGGCGAACTAAGTCTGACTATGAAACTGGCCCTTAGAACTAATAGTATTGCAAGTTCTAGAAGAGATATACATAAAATATGCTTTTCCTAACTGAATTATTTATAACTTAACAAACCAAGCCACTTTTAGTAGTTAAATTACATGCAACATTTATTCATTTAACTACCAAAATGTCATTCTTTAGTCTTAGGCCTACATTTTACTATATTAGTGAAAACTAATCCTTCATAAGAAATTATTTAAAATAACTTCATTAGGCTGCTACTCTCGCCATCGTTAATTATCTAGTCCACTCTCCCTCCAAGCAAATGCGGGTACACTTCATCTAAATCCAACCTCCTTAATCCCTAACAAATTAGGGTAAGTAGTATATAGGCACATAACACAAACGGGTAGTAAGTGGCGGTGCTAAAAATAAGGAGGGAATGAGGAATATATTTTATTTATGGAATTACAGTTATGTATTATAGAAATTGGATGTGTGTGGCACCCTATAAAATCACGACACATATTGGCCTGCATATTTTTTCAAAGGTGGCATGGCATAACCTTGTCCTTGGCAGACTTTTTTGGACAAGACCTTTTTAAACTTTGAATGCAGTATAATAATTAAACCAAGCTCAAATAATCTAATATATATTTACTCACTACACCTTTGATCATCAAGAAATATTATCTAAACGTTCTCTAACCACTAAATAGTTTCAAAATAGAAACGTAGGCCAATTTTAAAATTACAAACATAATGCATTTTAAATGATTAAAAGGAGAAATGATTATCAAATAAGGAGTTATTTATTAAACAACGTGTATTTTTAATTAGAGCTTGCACAGAGTATTTATAGTACTAGAATGAATAGCTTATATCGTTTAAATTTTAATCAAAAGTTATATTTTCAAATTCTTACTTCCCGATAAGTCGCGTGTTTCAATTGGCTGTGGACATAGCCTCGCTTCACAGGCCCTCGTTTAATCACGTTTCCTAACGATACCTTACAGATTCGATTCTGTGACGATAGCGCTCTTTCAAGCAAAGAACCGGAATACGAAATTCGTTATGACAAGCGATGGCTGTCGTTCAATACCATCGAACGATAGCGCGAAAGAAAAGATCCAGAATCCCACTGCTGGTGACTCTACATTAACTGGACCGCAGACATCCGAATTAATCTTTTCACTGGGAGTATCAGCTTTCGGTCTCTTGCTCGATGAGTATGGTTTGTGAGCATGCTTTCCCATAGCACACGCATCACAGAAAAAAATGGATTTGTCTTTGTTTATTAAACCATTAGCAGCATCAAATTTTTCCGTTGCATTAGTCGAACTGACATTAATGTGACCCAACCTCTCGTGCCACAGCTTCAAGGAGTTAACTTATGGAACATTCCACCTTGGAGAAACTTGTACCTCAAAAAGCATCCGGAACAGCGATCCATGACGCACCCATTTCGTTGATAATGCACCACTACTTTCTTGGACCTCGCAGGGAAGATGGTAACTATGGAATGAATTTTTTTGGTCTTTGATCGCTCCCACTGAAAATCAATTTCGTTTCATATCCGGAACTTAAAGCACATTGGTCAATCTCCGGTTGACCTGCTTTCCACGCACTTATGCAAGAATATACATTGTGCCAATACCTGCTACAGGTAACACCACGTCACTTGCAATTTGAACTAACTTTATCTTAGCAACAGATCTGAGTTCACTGAAAAAATCATGGTGAAAAGTCATCTGCAGGATTGCACCCAAGTCTGCCAACCACACAGATTTGTCCTCATCTGTCGTTTCTGAGAAGAAAGCTAAAATATCACACACATATGCAGATGCAAAATCATCACTCATTTTTCTTCTTTTATTTTATTCATCTGCTATTTGCTTTTCGCATTCACGATACCAGTGACCAATCTCATTGCAGTACTTAATAGGATGTTTTCTTTTCAACTCTTCGATACTCTTGGAATTTCTCTTCTGATTGTCCTTACCCTTTTGGTAATTGGATAAAGTTTTTTCTTGTTTGTCCAGTTTTAGCTGCAGGGCTTTTACCTGCAGCGCAAGTGATGAAGACTCCTCTTCCATGTATGTCAATCTTTTGTCCTCACGAATTATCCTCGCGATTAAATTCTCCTTTTTATGCTAATCTTTTACGGTGCACTCCTATGCCATGGTAAATGCCAAGAATCTTGATGGCAAACTGTCAGCAGCAGCAGCAGCAGCATCTGAATCAGGTGGCTTTTAACCTGCGTCATAAATCTTCTTATATATGGTTTCAAATTTTTCTAGCTGTGTCGTGACAGGCACGCCATTCTTGATCTGAAAATCGTAAAATTGTTATCAACAATCTTGTTTCGCATTTTAACTTGTATCTCCATACAAAGAATGTAGTTTATCCCAGATCTCTTTTGGTGTCCTACAGTTTATTAAATTCACATGAAATGTCCGATCCACTTAGCTCAATAAAATCACTGCTGCTTTTGACTTACACCACTTTTTCCATATTTTCCACGTGAAGAGTTTTGCTACTTTGTCGGGCTCTGTGTCTGTCCCTTCCACAAATTCTACCAAATCTTGAGCATCAAGTAAGAACGACACACTAAATTTCCACAGTGCGAAATTTGTGCCTCGAATTTTGTGAGATCGTATGTGTCCTTCCCCATCATTACTGCAAGCAGAAAAAAGAAAATATACTGGACGCAATATACACCTACCGATGACACGAACAAAACGTACAAACAATACGAATAAACCGTACCGATGACACGAACAAAATTTCTCTCAACTCGCACTTCACGATATAATGACGTCTCAGTGGAAGCCATTGATCTCTATAATATAATTAGATGGACATACACATACACATTGCCAAGGAAAAATGCGTGACGTTCAAGATAATCATCTGCTACACTGTGGGGGGACAAATTTAACGGTTTATTTCAATGTTCTTATGCGAAAACATGTCTCTGATGAATAAAAGTGTTATTGTTTGAAAATAGTGAGCTATTACACTAAATTTTCCTGAAGAAACATTTGCATTAAAGGATATACAATTCAGTTCTACAGGTAATACTGTACAAATATGAAAAAATCTTTAAAATATTTAAATATCTAGTTATCATAAATGTTGTTTACAGTCTGCCAAGACTACACTTATATTTAAAGTTGGTTATTAGCTTGTATATTGTTTTCATAAACCATATTATATTAAAAGTTCGATAAATATAATGAACAAGGTATCTTAAAACTTGATTATATTTGTTTGAATGACAAACTTTGTGTAGTTGCCACACATTTAAACTATAACTTATGTTATAGGCATGTATAAAGTATTATTATATTACCATTTTTAAACAAAAGTTGGCTCATATCTTGTATATTGCTTTCAGAAACCATATTTTGTTGAAAGTTTGATAACTATAATGAAACAAGTTAGCTAAACACTGTATTACATTTGTTTGAATGACATACTTTTTGTAGAAGTCTTACGTTCAAATGATAATTTAGGTTATAAGCTTGTAGGAACTATGGTATCTACTAAACCCTGATTTTAGTAATAATCCAAATCTGTAAGGCTTTATTTCGTACCAGAATACTATCATATATATATATAATATTTTGGTAGGATGGACGGCAATTTAGAACGGAAGTAGAAATTTCCTTATGGAAGGTCTTTTAACCTACCTAAACACAACTATAGGGTAGGCTACTGATACGAGATAAAGCGTTACAAGTGAGCTTCCTTCAAAAATCATCGTATATATTAGGCTACATCAACTTATTTAAAGAAAATACAAACCAGTTTCGAATCTTGTTATGTTCTTCAAAACTTTTACTAACATATTTATTTCATTTAACTAGTCACATATTGATTTATTTCATATGTTCAATCAAAGTAATTAACAATGCCAAAATGCCACACTGCCTTGTATGGGTGTAGGAGAGAAAGAGAAACCCGAAAGTTTTTTTCTCTCTTAGACAATGATATGCAGACGACAGCTCGAAAATTTCAGCTACAGATGTCCATCCAGTTATAGAGATAAATGGTGGAAGCGTGCTGGGCCCATAACCTGTTGAGTTAATACCGTTCAAATATAAGCATACTAGCTTTTATTTCTTCCCTGTGCTGTTATTTACTTTATAAGCCATTAAACGAGTCTATATTACTGTTGTCTATTAACTACCGAAATTAATTAATCACTTTGGAGATCACAAAAGCACCGACAGACATCACTAGTCTGTTAAACGCAACCGAAAAAAGACCCAATTATACACAACAACACAACACAACAGACCAGAGACATGATAACAAGTACATATGTCTCATCATAGTCAAGAACTAAATAATATCAACAGTTTTCAATCAAAAATATTTTGGCAAAATGACTATAATAATATATGAATCTTACAAAATAATTCTTACCATCATGTGTTTGAGGCGAAAATTTTCCACATAATTCTGATGACATGGTCTCTAAAATACGTCTTTCCTTCTGAGCCTCTGGATTGACCCTCATATACGGTAACCTAGTCTGTTTACCTTTAATACAAATGTCTAGGGGTGTGCGAAGGCCAATTTTTAAATGCGAAGTGAAGTCGATGCGAAGCTTGAAACTTGCGAAGAAAAGTCGAAGTTGAAGTCGAAGGCCTATAATAATAATGTATGCATACATGCTTACTGATAAACTTAGTACATTATAAATAAAGTTTTAATATTTACTTACAATGTGGAGCTCATAAAATTATTTTGTAAAGTTTACATATGTATGTCTTTTTTTAAATCTGCATTTCAATTATAATTATAAATTAAGTTCTGTTTTCGTTTCCCACTTTCCGTATTAACCATTTTGAATATTAAAGAAAACGTGAAGAAGCTTTGAAAAACTTGTGAAAAAATGCACTAGTAAATTTGTGACAGGCTTTTGCAAAGAGATGGAATATTAAGGACTAAACATTAGACGCGAGCTGGTATGATATCACAACTAAAGCGCTTTCTCTGCGTCATACCAGAGACCTTGGTGTTATTTCTTTTGTGTAATGTAGGTCTAATATTTAGTAAGATAAAATTAAATCGTTTGATAATTTATTGAAGTTTAATCCTTCCTTCGAAATTTTTCGAATATGCGAAGGCTATTGTAAATGTCGAAGTCTAAGCCGAAGGAGATTTGACCTTTGACTCCGACTTCGACTTTTCGAAGCTTCGCACACCATTACAAATGTCACATACTTTAGAAGAGGGATATTAAGCCGATGCCACAAATCACACTCAAAAGTCTTAATCTCGGCTAGTTTCACACACTCTTTAAAAATAAACACTCTAGCAATGTATAATCGGCCACATAATTGTCCTGAAAGCAGTGTTACCATTCAACATGACATTCACATTACCATTTTCAAAACTGACATAATGACTTCTTTTCCTCTAACTTCTGAATTGACAGTAAATTAAAATACAAGTTTTCACAAACTACAATGTCTTGAATGTCGACCATTACACCATCCTCCGTAACAACATAAGTTACCGTTCACTGTTCCTTTGAAAGTTACACCCACTTTAGCCACATTAATGTCATGATTAACATCCTTAGGATCAGTTAAATAATTTGTATAATTGTTCTTTAATAAATGACATGTAGCTCCACCGTCCAAAACAAATGCTACCTCCTCCATAGGTTTAGCATCAGACAGGTTACTTACTTCAAGTGATTCCACGGAGATCATAAATGAAAACTAATTCTCAGTTACCACATTTATACTCTTTCTAAGTTTAGGGCTATTTTTCGTTACATCTACTCTTAGCTTACAATGGAAACACTTACCATTTAATATCTGACTTCATCCATAAAATTCAACTATATCCCTTTTACAGTGTTATGTAGTCAGCCAGAAGGCTGTGAGTTTTGTCATTCTTTGCTCTCTCTTTCATTTCCGTTTCTTGTGCTCTCAACCATGTAATGGCGGTGCTAGGCTGGGTTCATATTCTAATGGCATAATATATCTATTACCATCATGTATAAATCTTTCAATTATGAATAACTTACTCAATTCAAAACTATAGTTCAGTTACAACAACTGGCGACGAGTGATTATTGTTTTTATTTCAAGAACCCTAAGTTTATTATGTGTCTAGTATCGGTGTGTGTAGCTCTCGTGTGTGTAATTTTCGTACGACAACAGTCTCAACATACCGAAGTTTTCCACTTTTGACTCTAGTCTTGAGGACATCAAGCTATATTTTGCCAGAGTTGAGAATTTCTGCACCACTGAAACAATTGCAGCTGAAGTAAGAGTTGCTTGGCTCCTAAGATGCATTGGCCCAGTCGCCTACCAGGTCTTAGCATATCTCTGCTCACCGGTCGCACCGGGAACCAAGACTTTGGCCGAACTAGAGATTCTCCTCAAAATTAATCACGCTCCTCTAAAATATATAAAAAAACATTACCTATGGGGATCTCAAGAAGACCAAACATTCTTCTCATGTCACTTATCTTCAGCTAGAAGGGTGTTTTTAACATATTCAACTGTCCCTGCTAATTTGTCCTTACTAAACATTATATCCATGGATGAAACAACACTGTCAAAATTTTGAGGCATAGCAACAAGTAATTGGTTAACAATTTCACCTTCATCCATCTTACCTCCAGCAGTTATGACGTAAGAGCGTGCCGCTTCAAATTCTTGGAAAAATTTCTGCAATGGTTTGTTGTGTCGGTATTCCATTTTTTTCTCCAATTCTCTTGTGAATTAACAAGAAGTTTCATGCCTTTTGTTTTTCATAATTATATTGCACAGTTTTCATGATATCCTTTGCTGTATTTTCCCCCATAATCATTGCCAGGAGATTGTCTGCAATGACTTGATTCACCATGATGTTACGTGCTTTAACATCATCATCCTTAAATTTTTACAATGCATCCTTTTCTTAAGGTGGTTCGTCGATCAAAACATATGATACACCGTTCTTTTCCAAAAGTAACCTCATCATGAACTCCCAATTCATGAAATCAGTTCCATCAAAAGATTTAATCAAGGCCGTAGTCAGGGGGGGGTTTCGGGGTTCAAAACCCCCCGAAATTTTATGAACAAAATATATATGGCTTTATTTATGTTTCAAACAATATCAAAATTAAGGTACAAGTACAAATTAGGGGGCTGTGTTACCATAAAAAGCACTTCAGAGAGCTTCCAGAGGTGTTTATTATTTAGATTTTTTCTAGCCTTCGGCAGTTATGGTGTTATATTGTCATAAAAAAAATTTCAGATAGCTTCTAGAGCCGTTTAATAATTAGAATTTGTTCTAGCCTCCGATAGTTGGTGGTAGTGTTGCCATAAAAAACACTTCAGATAGCTTCTAGAACAGTTTTTTATTTAGAATTTTTTCTAGCCTCCGTCAATTGGAGGATGGGCCCACCAAACCCCCCCTGAAATTATTGGCTGGCTACGGCCTTGGATTTAATGCAGGGCTGCGAACAACCAAAGCCGTCTCACCAAACCCAGTGCAACGTCAAATATTTTCTTTATACCAACTATCCAAACAGTTTTTACTCACAGTCCACAGTTTATTCTGGGCCCATGACCTAATAAAGAACACAAAGATCCACATATAAGACAAACTATTAAGGTGAAACCACATAATTATGTTTAATAGAGACACTACATTAGAATGATCACATTGCAACAAACTGTTAAGTACTGTGTAACAAAAAGGCAGTGATTATGGTCATATGACCTATATAACAGTGTGGCCTCAGAAAAACAAAATAAAATAGAGACATGAATAAACTCTTTCAATGTACATATTATATACTTAAATCTAAATATCTTCCTTTTATTAAAACAAATATAGGAATAGGTAACAACAGTTTTTATATATTTGATGTATAAAAATATATTTTTAATACTTAATATACGTCAATAACATTTTTGTTGAACTATTTTAATAACTGTATAAATATTATAAGCTCTAAGTAATGATTAAATAATTTCAAATTACACAACTCACGTGAAGATTTGCTATTATCATTGTTTAAATATGCGTGGGACTGAAATTTAATCTAGCTAGACAAGCATAATATGATATGTTTACAGATAAATATTTCTAATACAGTCAACTCATGATTCTACAACCCCAGGAATAACGTCCCTCTCGAAGTATAGATCCTTTTTGGGGAACCGTGAAAAATGTGGAAAAAAAGGTCGAACATTCTAAGGAAATCGGCCGTAAAATATGTTTGTTGCACTTATTTAGGTCACTGGTTTGCGATTATTTTTGTGAACGCTGTATTTCTAGTAACTGGGGTAGGTCAGATATAAAAATAGACACCACCCTATCAATGCCAGCCAATAGCACTTGAATCTGTCCACCCACTCTCACAAGCAAGACAATGTTTCCCCGCGCACGACTGCCGCTACATCACGCGCCAGGCTTGTTTTTGCCATTGTTATTTCGATTCTCGATTTGATTATTTTTTTGGTTTGATTTTGTGAACGATTTTTGAAGACCCACGCTATTTTTTAATTTGATACGAACTTATAATTACGACAAAATGAGTGGAAAGAGGACCTTCTTGAAGCTCATGAAGAAGTAGGAGATCATCCAGGAAGTGTATGAGAAGAAGATTACAAAGACGGAGATTGCGCGGTGGCATGGCATCCCAAAGTCGACACTTTTCACGATTCTCAAAATGAGAGAAAAAATTGTGAATGCATTGCAGAAGGAAGGCCACAATGTAAAGGCCAAAAATTTGAAGGGTGCGACGCACGTGAATCTGGAGCAAGATATGCTGGAGTGGTTCAGCCAGCAGAGAGGGCAAAACCTGCCTATAAACGGACCGATGATGCAGAGGAAAGCCAATGAGTTTTCCCTGAGGTTGAGTATTGAAAACTAAATGTTCAAGTGGGTGGTTAGAGCGTTTCAAAGTGCATCACAGCACATCCAGCCACAAGGTCATCGGTGAAACGCATCGGTCAACCCAACACCGGAGAGGGAGTGGATGCCCTTGCACCGAAACATCCTTAGGCACTATCAGCCTCAAAATGTATACAACGCTGACGAGCTGGAGATGTTCTTCAACCTCATACCAGATCACACTCTTGCTGTAAAAGGGGATCATTGTAAGGGTGCGAAGAGGATCAAGGAGCGCCTCACCATCCTTGTGTGCTGCAACATGGACAGCAGTTATAAGATGAAGCCCCTCATGATCGGGGAGTTCAAGAAACCCCTGGGTTTCATGGGCAACAGCCTGCCTTGTGACTATGATTTTAATAAGAAGGCATGGATGACCTCGGAAGTGTTCACGAGGTGGCTTCAAGGCTTCGATCCAAAGATGGACGCCACAAATAGAAAAGTCGTGCTCTTCGTCGACAATTGCCCCGTACATCCTGCTCTCGACAAACTCAGGAACATCGAGCTGGTGTTTCTGCCAAAGAACACCACCAGCATGCTTCAGCCCCTGGACCGGGGGATAGTCCAGTAAGTGAAGGTGAAGTTCCACGAGATGCTTGTGTGGAGTATGGTGTGGAATCTCAACATGGGCAAGGAGGTCAAAAAGTGGGACGTGTTCAGGGCCATGGAGAAAATCGTCGCCAGTTGGAGGGCCATGAGACCGGTGGTAATCGCTAACTGCTTCCGACACACATACTTTTTCCTACCAGTTGTAACATTGTGTTACAATAGGACTCGCCCCCATGTTAACCTTCACACGTAACTCGCCTTTGGATTCATACTACCCGCTCCAAATATTAACGAAACTAATAAAATCCCTACAATAGTACTATTCTCTATTGTAGTTCTCGTAGTTTGGTACAATATAATAGACAATTCAGAACAATATTCAATAACATTTCAATGGGATAATATCCATCCTACAAATAAAACTTTTCATGTACTTACCTAATGTATCTTCTGGGTAGAGCAACCACCAAGACGGACCAACACCTATAGAAGCCTAGTACGGGGAGTTTACCAAGCGAGTTATGAGGTTCCAACAGCTGATGTCCACACCGATTTGATCAAAGCAACACTGAAAAGGGCCATGCAGAACTTGCCTCGACTAGAGAAAGACTGCTTACCTGCCCTCTGATGGGAGAAACATGAACTACGAAAACAACATCAGATGATAGAAGAAATGTTCTAGAAGGCGGATAGAGCTCTAACAACAAATGGGCTACGTGACTATCGAATGATTCGAGAAGGACGTCACCGACAAGTGTTCTTTTCCCCCACCTTGCGCCCCTAGCAATGAAAATCCTATATAGAGTGATGTTCGTGTATTATAAAATGACTATTCAATCGACACTTGATGGAGGAGTGCTGTCCTGCACCTGGACCATGTCAGGATAAACTTTCATATTCAACGGACTTAAACTATGGCAATTTTTATATGGACTCTAATTTAAATTAAACTTTTAGTGTTAGCCAAGTTGGGCATCGTAATTTTTTCTCTTAGTAATTTTTTTTTTACCTGAACATTTTTTTGGATATGAGACTCTATATTTTGTCTGTCGCCACTTGGGCGCTAGAGTCTGCTGTATTTCTTGAACTTTAAGATAGCCACAAGTATTATAGTTAATTTTGTGTTGGACACTTAAAAATAATTCTTTTTGAAATTGTGGTTACTAGTAATTGTTTTGATTTTTGTAATTTATATTTATATAAATGAATTTTCGTAACGTAACATTTTTGACTGATAAAATTAATATTGAGATTAATTTTATATTAGAACATTTTCAAATCTTTTTTGCTATGCTTTGTTTCTAGTAGTGTATTTTCTTTAAATTCACAAGTAAGTGAACTTTTCCAAATTGTGTGTCGAGATCAGATAGTCCCACGGAAGTATGACTAAAGTCTGTTAGCCAAACTCTCGTGTGTTTTAAAATGTCTGACAAATATTTAATATTTATTATTAATACATTTTTTGAAGTATGCATTCATTGGTGTGAATCAGACACTTTCGGAACAGTGTAATAAGGCCCATAAGGCCCTTATATGAACATTACTTGCTTTAATTTACTTTATGGGTTGTTCTGTCTCTTCAAGACTGACCCATTTGATTGTAAGATATATTAAGTATGAGGGAAGATTCACTCAAGTTAACTGCGCGAAATAATTGTTTATGTTTTTGATTTTCAACATACCTCAGTTTGATTTTTGAGACCATGTAAAGATTTCTGCTCTGCTGTTATTACTTTGAATAAACCATTCATATTGTTGTTATTAAATCTTGCATATGATTTCCCTTTTTATATGTTCCTTAGCTTATCCTCCTCCCTTTTATATTATTTGAGGTCGTAAATAAAAGGATGGAGAGTGGGTTGTAACACAGTCAACGAAGAGACTTCAGTCTATGTGCTTCCCACCGCTGCCAGTGGCAAAGACCCAGACGTCAATTCTCAGCCAACACGGAACCGCAGCCTGGTTCATCAGGAGCACTTTCATCTGCCCCTTGACTTTCACTCAGCCGTGCGACGAGGAAACGTGGAAGATATTAGCCCCAAACTGCATGTATGAGGAGTACATAGGAGCAGACGATGACATCACAGTTTGGGACACCCTCGACAACGCCAATATAATCAGGGAACAGCAGGAGTCCAGCGATTAAGAGGGGGATGAAGAAATGGAAGAAGAGCATGAAGACATCCCCACAACGAAAGATGTTCTGAAAGCCGGGGATGTCTACTCAAAAGCACTTGAGCGCCAGGGCGCTAGCGAAGAGCTGTGGTTCCAGTTCTATAATGTGAAAGACTTCGTCGAGCAAACTGGTGCTAAGAAGAAACAGGCCTCCATAATGGACTTCTTTAAGAAATAGATAGTTTTTTTCAAGTGTTGTCTAAAAAAATGCAATTTTTGCTATGAGGGTCGGGGGTGGAACAAAATCGGTTAAAATTCCAATAACGACCCTTTTCCAGGGAGCCATGAAAGGTCGTAGAATCGAGAGTTGACTGTACTGTATGAGTGAAAAAAAATCCTTTTAATCTATAATTAGTTAAATAGTGATAGATTAAATCCTTTTTAAATACGGTTTTTTATACCCGGTAACTTATTTTTATTTAATTTGGAAAACATAATGTAATTATTTCGAATTAATTTGGTTTGAAATGACTATTTAACTAAATTTCTTGTTTTGGCTGTACTGATTGTAGAGACAGCACCACTAAAAATTCCAGCAGTGCTTAATATGCCAGATGAGATAGGGTCAGATGACCTCAACTAAAACACACCCTCCTTATCTTATTAGTGTTGATATAGAAGGATTTTATTAGAGACACTGTCATCTGAAGTCATTTTCACAGATATAACTGAGTCATACCTTGAGATTAGATTTATGATATACTTAAGAACATTTATTATCAGCAGATGTAAAGAACTAAAGTATCTATTTTAAAATAAGACAAGTTGATGTGGGCTATTCACTTCCACTATCTCTCCTCTCCCTCTACCATTGTCACTCACTCTCCTGCCCAAGTACTTTTTAAAGAGTCAAAAGATTTTACTAACTTTTAAAGTTGCTTCATTGTTGAATTACCTGTTAGCTTTAAATGATGAAAATATAAATTTTACTGCATATCATAAACAAAACAATGAAAACTGTTATTAATTTTACTAACAATTTTGATTATATAGTACTTAGGAAAAATAGTTGTGCTAGGATATAGGCATCACTATATTGTTATAGTATGAGGAGTAAGGAGACCATTTTTGGTAAAAAAAAGTATATATATATGTATATATATAAATAAAGAAAAATGTGTGGATATATTTTCACAGGGGAAGTGTCGAAGGAGCCTACAACTAGCAGTTCATTGGTGCTGAAATGTTTGACCTACAGGAATAACAGCATTCTGAATAATCTAACGTAAAAAAATTAATTGCACCAAAAAAAGACCATAATAAAAAACAAAAATGTTAATTACAGTAAAAAAAAGTTACTAACCTTATTTCTAGCCGGAAAATCAGTTCTTATACTACCTTGGGACTCTTCACTACTCAAAAGAAACAAAAAATTTTCGTACCCAAACCACTTTCACTTTTTGGCGAGGCACTACATTTTTTAGTTTTCAAATAATTCTTGTGCTTCTATGAAATTGCATACGAGGCTTCTTTAACTTTTTTCCCTGTCATTTACACTAACTGATAAATTTTCACTTATTTAATTAAAACATCCTGTTTTTTTTACGCGATTTCGTTAGTCCTCAAATGTCACATCCCACAACAATGTATTAATTTTTTGTATAAAATATTTCAATCAGTTACAGAGTTTTTTGGCTGACCATGACATGATAAAAGGAGATACCAGTAACTGATGTACTCGGTGTGAATATCAGTGTCAAACCGGCCCTCGTTGCTTGTTGTCGGAAATGTTGGCCAACACGTCCAGACTAGCAAACATTGTTTGGTGTAACCCATTTGAAATGGATCATGGGAAACACAAATCAAACATGAAAAATTGTTTCCGAAACAAAGGCAATATGTTAGCAAACAATGTTTCTGGGGAAATATTTCCTAGTGCGTACTGCACTATCAGCCCCCAGAGGCCGTGGATATGTTTCAGAAGCAATAATAAAATTGTTGATACGGACTTATGTGTGTAGCTTATTGCTAAAGTTACAAAACACACCAAGATCCCTTCACGTGTGAGTGGGCGTGGCGGACGGTGACTGACTGACTAGTCTATACATATCAGGAGGTCTTGACTCTTACGAGTCTCACGAGTAACTTCATTGCTGTTCGCCTCAGGCAAACTCTCTCTGATCTATCACAGACCCTAGCGCTACAGTTGCCTGCACCCGCCACCAAACGCACACGTCACAGTTCTAAGCCTTAGTGCTTTAAAAACACATTTATAACTATAAATAAAGTAAACCCTTAATTATTATATACATTTACATAAAATAGTAAAGTGTGTCAAAATATCACATTGGCTGACCTGTGTAAAAGATAGAAAAAGATTTCCGAAAGTTTTCTCCTCTTTCACGCATTGCTTTAAAGATGATGGCTCGAAAATTTCAGCCACATGTACCCATCCTGTTAAAATATAGATATCACTGGTTTATCTAGACTAGGAGTATATTTTATATTATTCTCTTTGAAACATAAGTAGCTGCTGGTCTATGTACAATTAATTGCTAAATAATAGAATGCTGGCAACTCTGCGACAATGTCATCGGAAAGCAACAGAATAATATAATCTGTGAGCAACATGGTGGATTTATAATAATTAAAATTATTTTATTCACTCTTTTTTATATGTACAAAATTTCAAGAAATGCATAACTTGGAGTAATATTCTAGTGTTTTGATAGTTTATGCGTGATTGTGCCACATTTTAACTTTATTAGTTCGTATCTACAGCTATAATTTGATATTAAAATCAGATATTATCATCAAGTTGTAACAGTTAGGTCAACAATAATTATTATAAATCTGCATTCATTCATTTATTTGATTTAATAAACATAACTAGACTATTATTGGAAAGGAGAATGTTACAGGTTCCTTTTGAGAAAATATTTTTTTTCACAAATAAACCTTAACTTGCAGTTCTATTAATTCCACAAAACACAAAGAAATGTAAGACATTAAATAAGTTTAAATTTCAATTTTTCTTTAATACCACGTCTTAAGTCCCATTTACAGATTTTGGATCCGTAAGTCCGTATTCTGCAGTCTGTGGTCTGTAACAAATTGATGCTACTGTGTCAGATTATTCTCTCTGTAGAGTCCTGACCTGTTTACATTTCCTGATCCATACTGCGTATAATTTCAGGTACCGGTACGCTTATATCCTGGACGTTTTCTCATAAAGTTATTTTAGTTTATTTTATTGATCAGCCAACTGCTTGGCGGTTGCGCTGCTCCTTGCTATAGACAATTTTTTTCAAAGAGCTTTATCGGACGAAGTCTCTGTCTATGTGATTGATTTGCGGGGTCTCATGATTATGGAAATGGAAGTTGTTGATACAATTATAGTTTATAAGCATCAAGGACCATGGACTACACACCTACGGATATAGAGTCTGTAGAAAGGGCCTTACTACCCTTATGCCTATATACAATTATGCTAATGGGCTAAAGATGAGTATGTTTGAATTTAAAGGAAGTGTATCCACATTTGTTTGTGTGTGTGTGTGTGTGTGGGGGAAGTGAAAAACCATTTCTGGAAAAACACCCTCAGTACTATACTCTCAACCGGGATTTGATCTCCAATCTCTCCGTCAACGGTAACGGGTAGTCTAATCTATTGCAAGAGTGATGACTCAGACCGTGCATCCACTGAAGTGGATTGTTTTCACAGCTCTCTCCAAATTCACTAATAACTCTTGTAAATATTCTAAGTCTACCCAGATTGTTGTCTGACTAATTAACACAATCACAGACAATTTTTAAAAATGTGCTTGAACATTAGAATCATGGCAGCAACAAGCTAATTCATATTTTCTTGTTTTGTTTAAACGTAAATAAGATAAGATTTTTTGTCAACTTTATGCATAGGGGTTGTTGGTAGGGGCAGGTGGGGGTAGGAGTTTGAACCCTAAAATCCCACCGGGCTACGGCCTTCGTACATGTACTCATAAAAGAGTACAGTTAGTAACTCTAGTTAATAGCCCGTATTGATTTCGTTAGGTGAAAGTAGACTAAATTTTATATTTTTATATTCAAATAATTAATAGGTAATAAAAATTTGGCTTTATATGTTAATGATGGATTAAATAGCTAAGCTATTATATTTGTTAGTTACGGTTATGGCCCCATATAAATACCAAATTCTTTAAATAGTAAATGGTGTGCTTCAGGCGTAGGACTTGTTGCGCCTATAGCTTTATAATATTTACTTTGTTCATCTATTATAGCTAACTTAGGAAGGTGTAGAATCCGAATTAATAAAAATGTAAGCGGTCAAAATAATAAAAACGGTATGTGTTCCTTTCAGCTACACAACTCTGACTTAGCTGATGCAGCAGCCAAGTATTTGATTGGGCTGTCCTGATATTCTCTCATCATAAATACCCACTGCTTTGGATTATTCTCTTCAGGAACATCCTTGTCACATTCGTATAGTCATTATAAAAGCAATTTATAAAAATTAAAACACGTGTCGAGGTCACGCTAGCTTAACGTCACGCTGTTTTTTTTAGGACGGAGAAGTTGGAATTCAAATTTTGGCTGGATGTGTAGGGGTGATATTTTATAAATGGTTTCTCTTTCTCCCTCCAATAAATAAGGCTACATTTCTTATAAAGTATACCTACGTAACAACTGTAATTAAATTTGAATAGCTGTGAGTCAGTGATAAAATAATTGAAGACTAAGATTCAAGTAGTTATAAGCAATCAACGTTTCTTGATGGTCCAGGTATAAAAAATGGGGTCAAAGCGTGCAAAATGTTGAAATCACTGGTATAATATATTTTATTTATAATAATAATATTAATTATTCTATAACTTAAATAGAGTACACATTTTATAAAGTTCCCCAGTCCCCTCCCCCAATTTACAGTGTTAATTTATGTAAAGAGAATATATATTTAGCATTACCAAACAACTTTAAATGTTTTTACACTCTTTAGCAAACAATTAATGTAGTTTACGTGTTTATTAAAATATATTTTTTTTAAAGCTTTTAATTATTTTCTTTGGTCTCTCTATGTTACTTAAAACAATTAAATTAAAGATTTGTGTTTCAATTCTCTATGATATCTGAATTGATCCGTAGTAATATTCTAAAATACTAGCGCTTTTCACCTTCAAGTCTGATCACTAGAACTAAAGAGTAGTTAGACCCGTATATCATATGCCTTGCTTTAGACTTATGGACAAAGTGTTCTGCCTTCACTCATGTTATTTAATCCATGCTCAGAAAGGCAGCTTTCGTGTTAACTTGATCTGTCACATAGAATAGTTTTTTATGCAGTATTGTAAATTATAATTACTTTTGTTGATAAGTTATACACTTCAGAGTTTAGAGTTATCATTTACAATTATAACTTGATGTTATACAAATAATGAAACACTAGCACGAAATAACAGGTATGAACATCAAATTAACTAGGCATAAATTTGGAAATAGTACAGTAAGCAAAGAGGGCGGGATATATATATATTGTATAAATGTTGAAAATATTTCATTTCTCATTTATATTATATATATATATATATATATATATATATATATATATAAATGAGAAATGAAATATTGAATATAAATATAAATATAAATGTTGAAAATCTTTCATTTCTCATATATATATATATATATATAAATATAAATGAGAAATGAAAGATTTTCAACATTTATACAAACAACAACCACCACAAAAATCAAATTTCCAATGATAACAAAATTAATACAAGAAATACATTTCTTTGTCTTGGTAATTTTATTTAAAAAATTTTATTCACTTGATAACACACAAAAGAATACAGAAAATCGAATACCACCAAGATTTATAGATTTCGTAATTTTTTATTCAAGACTAATGTATGTTTATATTAAGTTAAATAATGTGAATTTTTTTCTTATATAAATATATTTTTTTAAAACTAGGTTTTGTTAGGCCTATTTAATTCTCCATAATTTTTTTTTGGCCAAACATATTGGCAGATATCAATAACTTTTTTTTTAATACTTAAAATTGGACAATGAAATGTAATGAATTTCATAAAAAATAATATTTTGACTCTGAAAGCTTATGTAGGTTTTGTTTGGCTGTGTTAGTTTATAAAAAGAAAAATACTAACAATTACATAGTAACTTAAAATACTTTGGTGTCATGCTGTAACACTTGATAAAAATTAGAATGTAATTTTTTTTTATGTTCTACTGTGACTAAAGGGAATTGAGTTCACTTTTTAAAATTAAATAGTTATTTTACAATAATTCTGTTATAGTTGGAAATTCGTTTTTGTTTATGGGTGCATTGAAATAATTTTTTTTCATAACATTATATAAAAAAAACTTAAAAGAATCCCACCCTCTTTCTGTACACTACCCCCTTGTTTTATATAAAGTATTCAAATTTAAAAACATATATTTTACATTATAAATTGAGGACACATCAATTAAGTCTCGTCTACAATCCGGCACACATTTGTCAGTTTTGGACTCATAATATTTTGGTCTGAAATAGCACATGCAAGCGCCGTCATTTGTCAGAATTGTTGGTATGAGATGACCACTGTCCATCTCTTGTGCTTGGCTTGTGCTTATCCAATCAGAAACAAAAATGGCTGTGGAGGCCTTATTTATATTTAGGCTACTAATTAAATTTTATTTAAAACATATTTAGAAACATTAATATTACTTGATGATAGCGCCAAATTGTTTGAAATTACATTTCCTGACATTTCATTGCAAACAGTCCTTATTTAAGCAATAAAAAGATAAAAACGCTTCTTACAACTGCGCTTTATTTGTGAGGGTCCAACAAGCCGACGCGATTGATTGTAGACAAGCCATTTGGAACGAAAAATAAATTTTACTTTATTTTTTTTTATCACTCCGTCTTAATAAACGTTCAGGTTTTAAATTCATGTAAACAAATTACACCAATTTATTGGAGAGAGGATGTGTGCCCGCATTGGCGAGAAGGGAGAGTGTAAAACCACTTTAGGAAAACCATCAGTACTTCTGAACGGGATTCTCTCTGTCATTGGCAGCCTAGTCTATTGCAAGAGTGAAATATTAGACCATTTAATCATCAAAGCAGGCAGATGTTAGTTCATAAGGGCCAAAATATTCTCAACAAACTTTGAAATACATCATGCATTTATGTAAGTTAAGGTAAGGTATGTTAAGGTCAGTAAGCCAAACTCTTGTGTTGTTTGAAATATCTGTGTGATATCAAATTTACTTTAACTTTTTCTCAAATTATTCGGTCTGTATTCACTGTAGTGAACCAGACACTTTTGTAACAATTTAAAAGATACCCATTAGGCACTTTTTTATATTCGTATAAATATCTGGCTTGATATTTATTAAATATTTATTTGTTCTAATTGTCAACGTTTAAGGTTGTTGGTTGTTTTGTCAATATTTACTGCTATGAAAATGACATAGTGTAGCTTGGTCGAGATGTTGTCTCTTCCAGACTGACCCAGTTGACTAAAGGATATGTTTCATGTTTGGAAACATTTTCATAGTCAAACTTCGCTTGATTAATTACATGTTATTATGTATATGATTTTCAACACACCTCCGATGGACTTATGAGGCCATGTAAATTATTGTTTCAATTGTTATCTTGAATAAACCATTCATGTTGTTATTTAATTGTTGCAAATGTTTTACTTTTTTATATCTTATGCAGCTTCCACCCGCTTTCCTTTTAGTCTAGTGTGGCCGTAGCTAAGAGGTAGTAGAGTGGGTGGTAACATGCTCATAAATATAAATATACATATACATTTTTTTTAAATTGTCAGTTCTTGATATAGTCTGTTCAATAATTATAAACATGATCCATCGTCAAATGTTTGTAAAAACACTCATTTCGACACCATCTTTCTTTCTAAACAATTTCTTGTCTTTGTCAAAGTTTATCCTACTTCACACATTGGAAGGAATGAACATAGGACATCGATGTTTTAAAAATGATATTCACGATCATCATCGATTTTTATAGGTTGATAATTTTTAGCCGTTGATATATTTCACCGATATCCAAGATGTGGTGTTTTATATAAATATATATATATATACATATATATGTACACACTTAAAATCATATTTAAGCGGGGGATGAGCGGAAGTAGTGTTAAAGGTCAGAGCTATATATATAAAATACATGTTTTTTTCGGTACCACGGGTGTCGGCTCTAACCTTTAACCACCCCCTTAAATCTCCCGCTTAAATATGATCTTCAGTTACAGTTTAGTTGATGTAAAATCCAAAACACCGTGTTTTGTTTGTTCTATAAAATCGATGTTTTACAAGTAATGATTTTTCTCATTGATGTTATCATTTAGGTAGAGACATCGATTTTTTATCATTCGCAATCATCCATACCAACAAGTAAGCCAATAAGAACCCTCGTTTTAATATATGTACTGTACATTATAGTTATAATGTTTGTTGGTCGATGATTTTCAACAATCGATGTTTTTAGTGACATCCAAGGCACACACGTCATCGATCAGCAAACATCGATGGCGTGAATATCGACCTGTCAACATTGATGGTTGAAAATAATCGCCGAATAAACATCGATGTTAAAAACATCAAACATCGGACCTTCAACATCGATGTTTTGAAAACATCGATATTTGATGTCCATCCCTAAGCTCTAGATGCTTGTGTTCTTCATTAAAAGACAAAGGGAACAATTTTTAATATACCGCTCTCTTACTTACCTCCATCCCCTTCCTTTCCCTCACTGCACCTCCGTGTGCCAAGGGCTTCTCTCAAATTCCCCCTCACCGCGGAGCGTGTGCCAAATTTCTTCACCCTTTACTCCCTCACACCGCCTCCATGTGCCGAGGGATTCCCTCATCTTCCCCCTCACCTTGTGCCGAGGTACTTACTCCAGTTTCCACATCACCGAGCCACCGCATGGCGAGGTCCTTTACCCATTTTTCTCCTCACCACGCCACCGTGTGCTGAGTATCTCCCCCCCCATCAGTTGGGCTTCAAATCACCACGTCCATGCAACTCAGTGCTTCCCTCCCCCTTGTCCTGGGCTATAGCTCTCTCTCTTGCTCTACACCCAATATACCTCCCCTCCCTATCCAACCATACTTCCCCTACATAGTGTTCACTCCAGTTTAATGGAGACTTCTCAATTTTCCTCTTAGTGAGGCATGGGGTATGACCAACGGTAAGGAAAGGTGCAACGGGAGTAATAGGCAAAGAGTACCGCCCGCAATCAACAACCTCAAGAAACGGCATCACAACCACCCGCGAATCCAGGGTACTACACGCAGGAACCTACAGACCATCCCAGTGGATCTCGCACGTGTACGCCTGAACAACCCCGAGGACTCACCTCACCCAACTCACGGACTCGTACACCAACATTCCCCTTTCACCCTCTACTTCTCACCCGGAGTCTACTCCCAGAACTCCCCAACCATCTGAGCCCTTCCCAAGCCCAGCTCCCTCATTAGCCCCGTCAGATACCACCTCCAACCACTAGCCATCCCCCCAGACCATATACCTTCTCCACGACCTCCCTACCGTACGCCAGCCAGAAATACTGGCTGAGTCAGTGAACTCAAGAACGCAAATTTGGTCCCTCATACCCATCTACCAAAGGTCATCTTGAAGCTTGAAGCCGCCTTTGGGAACAGCACCACGCCAGATAAATAATCACAACCAACCACTTTCAACTCCTGGCATACCAGGTCAATCAACCGGTGAGACAATCATCACCTCATCTAGACTAGGACCTCGTCCAAGCCCGAATTCTAATAGGTAATGTGTGGGCACATACTCTCATAACAACTTTTTATATGAATGGCAGCAAAAAGGTAGTTTTCAGTAACAAATGACAATAGTGATTAGTGACCACAGTCAACGACAGTTGTGATCAGTTTTTGAAACAGCTTAGGTGTATTCAGCACTAAGAAGAGATCTAGAAGCCATTGGAATTGTGAAATTGTGAGTATTTTTTCACTTGCCAGAATATATGTTCCACAAAAAAAGATTATACTTACCCGCTTAAATTCAAATGTTAAATAAGTTAGAACTTTATCACAAAGTGTTATAATGTTCTTTTTCTGTGTTAAAATTGTTATTGTATTAAATGTAAACATTTAAAATATACTAGTTTGGTACCATTGTTTTCGAACATCTTAATTTTAAATCTACTCTGGGGGGGATGGGGGAGGAGGAAAGGACTCAAAATTCGAAGTGCCCCGGGCATCTCTTGACCTTTGTGAGCGCCTGGTCATCCCTCTAGTCAGATCACGCCATGTCAAATAATTTTCGAACTTAACCCCTACCTCCACGATTCATGGATTTGAAATTCTTAACCAGAAAATGTTCCATCTCCATTCACATCCAATAGGTCTTATAATTATATATATATATATATATATATATATATATATATATAAGCTTACTTTTATACTGTGTGCTTTAAGATGAATACATTTTTTCAATGTGCAGGTTAATCAAGATAAAATCTTTGTGGGTTGATAATATCAAACAAATTCAACTTAGCAACATGGAAAGAGAGACGATCACTGTGAAGATTGAAACAGAGGAAAACTTGGAATATGATATTCATCATGAGGATAAGTTTGAAATTAAGGTAAACCTTTGTGAAAAACAATTTATTTATATATGTTTTAAATTTCACCACGTCTCACTCTTTTTAGGGTTGTATCCACAAATGGACTATTTATACTAATGTGATAAAAATGAGGAGTTTTGGATTTAGAGGAAGTGTATTCCTCATTGCGTGGACGGAGAGTGGTAAGCCATTTAGGAAAAACTAGCCTCATTACACTAGACCAATATTAAAACCCGAATCTTGCCGTTATATACACTCCAGGCTATTGCGAAAGTTACATCTTAGACCATTCGACTACCAAAACAGGTCAATTATTAATTTAAGTGTTTCTAGCACTTAACCAAATCTAGGACCTAGATCTTAGACGCGCACAGAGAAAGTTTAATTTTATGTGTGAAATTTTCTGATAATATTAAATACACCCGCATATTATGACTATAGTATAGACAAATAAAATGCAATGAGCTTTTATTTATTAAAAGTTTTGTAATATAGGAACTCAGAGTCCTTTATTTCAGCTAAGTGCCTTTAAAGACTGAAATAACAATTCAACTTTGTGGACTGACATATGTTCTCAGTTCACTACCTCCAGCCTTTGCTTTTTTTTAAAAACAATATTAATCCCCCCCCTCCCCCACTTTTACTAAATATTAGTATATGCAGATTTATGAGGTCTATTATATTGACTAAAATCAGCCTTTTATATTTGTATATTATATATATATAGATAAAGTACTTTCAAATTATATTTGAATGTAAGTAAAAATAACTGGATCGGTCCTAAATTATAATGTGGTTTTTGAAATTTAAATATTTTAATATGAGAATATATGTTTCACTTATTATAAATCATTCTATAAGTCACTAGTTGCCCTAAAAAAGTGGCCAACCTCTATTATATTATATGTTTCGTTAATAATTATTTATATAATGAAATGTGTTCATAATTTCTCTTTTAAAACATTCTTTTTCCTGATAGTCTGAATTGGATCTTCATATAAATTCAGAGGAATGTATTAAAGAAGAAGTTCATGATTCTCAGCAGCCAGAATGTTTACCAGAACTTATGATACTCCCTTCTATTAAAGAGGAACTTCCTGTGAGTAGTCTTTACACTAGATATATATTATTTTAACCATGATCTATTAACCACTTGCACAAAATGCAAAATACATTTTTTAGCTCATTTTGCAACTTTTAAAACAATCCTTGACTATAAATTGAGATTCATTATTGGATTTTATATAACTTTAACTACATGCAATAATGTTTTAAAGTTATTCTGTTATAACGTGTGTGTTTGTGTGTGTTTTTTAAAATCCTATTTAATTTAAGAACTTGTAGTAAATATGTTAACATTTATTATTTCTCAAACTCATCATAGTTTTGCACAGTTTAAATTTCTTTATAATCAATATACATTTACTCAATATAAAATTTGTTGATTGATTTTTTCTCAAAAGTATATTTCAAAACTTTATTTAAATTTAATAATATCATTTTAATTTTTTTTATAAACTGCTCCTTACTAATGGTTTAGGTTATATGCATTTTTATAACAACTCCAAAGGGTCAAAGATGAGGCTGGGACCATTTTAGAGTGAAAAAGCATATTGGAAAAACCACCCATAATATATAATAACACAATATATTTATAAATCCCAATGAATAAGAATGGTTTTGGAATATCTATAAAAAATAATTTAAACAATTTTTTTATTTGCTATTTTTAAATTTGTTTGAAAACTTTTTATTAAAGTAGTTTCCAATTCGAATTCCACTACAATTTTAATCAGAAACATTATTGCATATAAAAATACTAAAAAGCTAATTTTAATCTTAATGTATTAATTGTTTTTCTAACAGAAACATCAAGTGTTGAACCTACTTGGACAATATGGGACCTCTCAAACTATATTCAAAGGAGTAATATTAGATTCTGTTGAAAATAAAATAAATAAAGTCACACATGAAGAAGACAAATTCTATAAATATCCGAAAGGGGGAGGTAAATCTTTGAGACATGGAGTAACCTGTGTTGAGAAGATATGTGATGAAGAAGGGTGCTCTATACTAGTTCGGATGGGAGGTGAATGTTGGAAACATGTAGAAACCGAGGCTAAGAAGACATATAAGGAAGAAGGGTTCTCCAAACAGGTTGACGGCGGAGGTAAATATTATTTTTATGGAAATACCAAGGCTAAGAAGAAGACTTGTAAAGAAGAAGAGTGCTCTAAATGGGCTGTGGGAGGAGGCAAATGTATTAAACATGGTGGAACACAGGTCAAAAACACCTGTAAAGTAGAAGGGTGCTTTAAACAAGCTCAGATGGTAGGTAAATGTTATAAACATGGAGACATCAAGTTTAATAGAACCTGTAAAGAAGAAGGGTGCTCTAAACAGTCTCGGGGAGGAGGTAAATGTTGGAATCATGGAGGAACCCAGGTTAAGAAAACCTGTAAAGAAGACAATTGCTCTAAATGGGCTCTGGGTGGAGGTAAATGTATTAAACATGGAGGCTCCCGGTCTAAGAATATCTGTAAAGAAGAAGGGTGCTCTAAATGGGCCAGAGGGGGAGGTAAATGTAGGAAACATGCTAATAAAACAACGTAAACAAGAAAGATGATCTAAATATCCTCAAAATTAGTAAATATTTTAAACATAGAACTTTGTGACCATAATTATTATTATTCATGTAATTAATTTTGTGCCTGAATAATGTATGAGCTATTATGCATCCAACCCACCTCGGTGGCGTAGTTGGCTAATGCGCTAGTCGTGTTGAGCTCTACTGCAGAGGACGGAGAGATCGAGGTTCGAATCTCGGTCGGGTGAAATTGGGGTGGTTTTTCCTAAATGGCTTTCCACTCTCCCTCCACGCAAATGCGGGTTCACTTCCTCTCAATTCAACCTTCCCAATTCCTAATCCATCAGCATAATTAGTACTTAAGCGTATAACCCGAACGGGTAGTAAAACGCGGTGCTAAATAATAATAATAAAAATATTATGCTGACAATATATTTACAAATAAGAAAATGATAGCAAAATTATCATTCCATTTGTGTTTAATAGTTAATTTTCAAATATATATATATATATATATATTTAATTTTTTTTTAAAATATTCAATACCCATATGATAAAGGAATTTAAAATTTCATTTTTGGTCATTCAGTTTACTTATAATATATATTTTCAATAGACCAATTTCACTTTCTTGTTTTTTGACAAAAATATCAAATAAAAACGTGTCACTTTATACATGGTTTTAACACAAGATGAGTAAATCTTCTAACAAAGTTTCATCAGGAATATACAAGAATATCATATTCTGAAAATTGAAAAATGAAACCTGGACACGGGAATCGAACCAGGGACCTTTGGCTTAGTACGCCAACGCTCTAACCACTGTGCTATCCAAGAATCGTCCCATGACTAGGGTCATTCTTCACTCATATTTTAAGGCAGATGGACGTGCGGAAATCATTTTCTACATTATTATTATTATTATTATATTATTATTATTATTATTATTATTATTATTTAGCACCACGTCTTACTACCCGTTCGGGTTATACGCTTAAGTACTAATTACACTAATGAATTAGGAATTGGGAAGGTTGAATTTGAGGAAGTGAACCCGCATTTGCGTGGAGGGAGAGTGGAAAACCATTTAGAAAAAACCACCCCCCGTTCACCCGACCGAGATTCGAACCTCAATCTCCCCGTCCTCAGTGGTCTGGCTCAACACGACTAGCGTGTTAGCCAACTACGCCACCGAGGCGGGTCATTTTCTACAAATGTGTAATTTTATTAAGATCACGAGCTATCAGATTACACAGCCACTAGATGAAGTAATCCTCACAAAAAGCATAAATAATAGCTTTGGCTATTTGATTCTTCAATATACAAGGAGCTTCAAACTAAACTTCTAGGCGGTGAGTTACAAGATGTACACACTGTTCGCCCTGGTCGCCAAAACTAAAATATATTAGTTCTGGCCATGTGTTTATTGTGGTTGTACTGCAGTCCTGAACACATTCAAAGAATGGAAGCTATCTTTCCTCTAACTGGACATTCCTTTATGCCCAGTGAGCATATCTTTGGGTTAATTGAAAGGAAAATCAATAAAAAAGACACCATTGCTGAACCGAGAGAATACCACGAAGCTTTTACAGCCCATGGTACTGTAAAACGGATTGGAATTGACTGGATTAACTTCGACTGGAGAACACAGGCAAAACAAAATGTGAAAGAAACAAAGGATCTTCATTTTAAGATATCACGGATAAGAAGACTTGTTCTACAGAAACAAATAAATAATAAATCCTCGTTCAGTAACAATACATGGTAAAATGTCATACCTAACCGACACAGCGCAGGCCCTTGGAGTCATGAAACAAGGTAAGCGAATAGATCAAGCCTACTGAAGTGCTACCAGGAGTGAGAATCAATGCTGCTAAGATTAAGGACATGCATAAGCTGTTGGAAAAACACTATGGAAATACGTGGAGTGAAATTGAAAACTTGAAGGGGTACCAAAAAATCATCAATGAACAAATAAACAATTTGGCTGTAATACCGGAAGGTACCTATGCTGACGATCCAGATTGTGAATGTTTTAATGATGATAACACTGACGGACAAAAGGTGATATCGATTATCTTTCTGCAACAAAACTTAATACCTATTCTGTTTAAAATAGGTTTTTTTCTGTTTAACATAATTTTTATTATCATTATCTATATCCTAATATTTTTTAATATATAAAAAAAGTCTTCTTTTACATGATAACACTTGAACTTTAATTGTTTGATAAACCTACACCTCAAAAGTACTAACGTTTCTTATTATTAAGAGGTAACTGTTTTTTCCAGGAAAAGACAAAAACGGTTTCACTCTGAAGAGCATTAGATTAAAATGTGATTATTTTTCTGTAGCAAGCTGGCAGCTTATAATTGTAATTTATAACTTTTCTTTACCCAAAAGTCTAAATGATAACTAGTCATTTAGAATTGTAACAAAGATGAATATTATTCTTACCTCTTAGTAATAAAAAGTTTAGTATTTTCAAGGTGTAGGTTTATTAAACAATTAAAATTCAAGTGTTATCAAGTAAAATAAAACATGATTAAATATTATGTATACATATTTCAAAAAAGGGTTGAGGAGGGTGCACAAAAACCAGTACATATAAGGCACTTTTATGTATACAAGCTAGTAAATAAATAATAATTTAACGTCATCTTTCTACTCACAAGGATATGGAGAATCGATTTGAGCTAAAACCAAAATTAATAAAAATATTTGTTATGATAAACAATTAAATCAAAACTCACCTAAGTCAAGGGGTATTGCCATATCGTTGAGCAGGATTCTAATATTTCAAGAAAAAGTGTTAATAATGCTTTAAATATTAGGTTTTGACAGTTTGGAATAGTTTATAATAATAAAAAGGATTACTAATTGCATATTATAATACTTTAATAACCCGGTAACCCAATAACTTTAACCTAGATAACGTGAATTAAAATTTCAAACATCAGTTTAATATTTACGTTTCTTTGTGATTTTGGAGGGTTGTTTAAAGTTGTAGATATAAAAAGGTTTTCAAATAATTATAATATGAGTAGGGTATCATTGGATTCTCCGTATCCTAGTGAGGGTAATGATTGTATACAATAATGTATTACTTGCTATTTTGTATAAATAAAAGTTTCTTATATATAGAGGATTTTAGGCACCATCACCTTATAGGTCACCACAGCTGTTTGTGAATATTTTTTTTTCAACGACTGAGTCCAGGTTTTAAGTGAAACTTTAACTAGTGTAGGCTATGTAATACAAACCTTGGCCTTTATGAAGTGTTAGAAAAAGGGAATAAAAAATTCAAGTAAAATTTGTTTTTCTACTGAATCATTTGTTTAAGCCATTAAGGCCTAATTTATTTATTTTTAAATAAGCACCAGACTTCCATAGCTCGGTGTGAAAATATTTTCCTTAGTAACTGGGTTCAGGTTTCAAGTGAAACTTTAGTTATGATACCACAGTATACATATTTAATACAATTAGGCCTAGGCCTGTATGAAAAACATTTGACAATTCTCTCGAAAAACTATTGTACTACTAAAGTAAAACTTGTACAGAAAGAAGGGAAATATGTTACACTACAGAGCATAGGGGTTGACAATTAGTTGCAAAAAGGTTCTACATAGCTACAAAGGCCTTAGTTTTTAAACACTAGGCTATCACAGCTATGTGTGAATAATTTTTTCTCAACGAATAGGTTCATTTTTCAAGCGAAACTTTAATAATTGCGGGGTAAGTGACTTAACACAAATATGCCTATACCTTTATGAAGTGCTCGAAAAAGAAATTAAATATGCAAGTAAAAGTTGTTTTTTCATATAACTATGCAATATCTAAATAAATATAGCATTGTAAAGGCCCACTTTTCAATTGATTGCGAACAAATTACAATAGGTTTAACACTTAAAATTATTTATTTTAATAAAATTCGAGTGTGTTGTGCGTTTAGTATTGTGGTTTATCTGAATTATGTACCTAGTGTGAAATATGTTTTGAAATGTTACGTACGTTTTCAAGTTCATTCTAAGCGAGAAGTGTCATATAGTGGTATGTGAGGCTCACGCACAGCCCTCCATAGAGTAGTGTCACTTCCTGGACTACTGGAAGCTGGAGAAAGTGATAACACTACCCAAACCAGTAAAGACCCGATGTTTCCTCAAAACAGAAGGCCTATCAGTCTCCTTCCCATGCCTAGCAAATTATTTGAAAAAATGATCCTCAAAAGACTCGAACAAATCACCGATGGATTAAAAATTATCCCAGAACTTCAATTCGGCTTCACAAACAAGTACTCCACCACCCACCATTATTTAATTTAATAGAAGGTGCCACTCTGGCTTTCCAAGGCCGTAGTCAGGGGGGGTTTTCGGGTTCAACACCCCCCCCCCCGAAATTTTATGAACAAAATATATATGGCTTTATTTATGGTTCAAACAATATTAAAATTAAGGTACAAGTACAAATTAGAGGGCTGTGTTACCATAAAAAGCACTTCAGAGAGCTTCCAGAGGTGTTTATTATTTATAATTTTTATAGCCTCCGGCAGTTATGGTGTTGTGTTGTAGCAAAAATAATAATTCAGATAGCTTCTAGAGGTGTTTAATATTTAGAATTGTTCCTATTTTTGGGTGGTTAGGGGGTTATGTTGCCATAAAAACACTTCAGATAACTTCTAGAGGTGTTTAATATTTATAATTTTTCCTTAACTTCAACAGCTATACTGCTATAAAAAAAGTTTAGAGAGCATCTAGAGGTGTTTAAATATATAGAATTTTCCTAGCCTCCAGCAGTCAGGGGGTCATGTTACAATAAGAACACTTTAAAGAGCTTCTAGAGTTATTTAGATATAGAGATTTTTCCTATAGCCTCCGGCATTTATGGGATTATGGTACCAATAAAAAAGCACTTAAGAGAGATTCTAGATCTGTTTAATAATTAGAATTTGTCCTAGCCTCCGATAGTTGGGGGTAATGTTGCCATAAAAAACACTTCAGATAGCTTCTAGAACAGTTTTTTATTTATAATTTTTTCTAGCCTCCGTCAACTGGGGGATGGGCCCACCAAACCCCCCTGAAATTATTGGCTGGCTACGGCCTTGTGGCTTTCGAGGAAAAACATTATCTGATCGCTATATTTATAAATATAGAGAAGGCTTTCTACAAAGTATGGCACATTGGCCTACTTCACAAATTAATCCAACTTGGCTTCTCCTCTTGGTTCATACACACAATCACCAGCTTCATAAGTCTTAGATCATTCAGGGTAACAATGGAGAGTAAAATGTCCCCAACACATCCAACACCCCTAAGGTTCCACGCTATCACCACACCTTTACAACATTACGTATCAGACATACCGTAAGACCAGAGAGTAAAAGTTAAGACAGTTTGCAGACGACACCATGATCTACACACAAAAGAAGAGAAACATAAATTTCACGAGTTTAGGCATTCAAAAATACCTAGTAACACTACAGGAATGGTTCACTAAAGGAGAATAAAAGTAAATCCAGACAAATCAGCAGCATTAGTAATATATAAAAGTCTACAAAATCCAACAGCTTCCTTCACCTTATTTAACACAGAAGTAACCATTAAGACATGCGCTAAGTATTAAGGCATAACAATAGATAAGAGATTAACATGGAGAAAACACATAGAACAAACAAACAAAAAAGTGGTAGGCCGATTCATGCAGCTATATCCACTATTAAAAGGTAACCAGCTAACAGAGCACACAAAATTAATTATATACAGAGCGGTCATTCAGCCAATCATACTATACAACTGCGTAGCCTGGAGCTACGCATCAGCACACTTACTCAATAAATTGCAGACGACTCAAAATAAAATCCTTAGAACGATCACCAGGACAAACTATTACACCAGAACAGTTAACCTACACTCCATGACAAAGAGCAGGCAACTACAAGAAATATACAAAGATAGACACGAGAGGTTCTACGAACAAAGTGATTCACACACAAACACAATCATAAGATCACTAGGACGCTACGACCCAGACGACCAAAGGAAACACAAAAGGCCCAGAATGGCATAGTGACAAAAACAAAAAGTAATTAAAAAACAAAAAAATTATTAAAAATGTATAAAACAAAAAACCTAGAATGGAAAAAATGATATAAAAGACATTACAAACTTATAATAATAGTAATACAAATAATACAAATAATAAAAGCAGTCACTATGCCAGAAAGCAGGGTGGACGCTGACTGCCTTATTAATCCCACCCTTGTTCCGGCACAGATTTATCTGATTGCCAAACCCTTCCTTCACCTCTGACAAGATGTGTATTAATCACAACTTGTGAATGTGAGGAATGCCAGGCCTCCACCGTGGTTCGGATTCCACGTTAAACTGTAGTCCTCCATTTCATCTCACAATCACCCTACCATTGCACATTAGCGTAAGTGCGTATAACCCGAACGGGTAGTAAGACGCGGTGCTAATAATATTAATCCCACCCTTACAAATTCCTTAAATCCCACCAAACTCCAAACTCCCATCATACACAAGTCATATCACAACATCAACAACCTTTGTCCCCACCGGAACCCCTAGGTAAGCAGGTCTGTCATTCACGTCAAGCCACGAGTTTCTGCAGCTGTGGGGAAAGGGTGGACCCATCATTTCCAAATCCTAAGAAAAGAAAATCCTGCCAAACCATATTGCCATCCTTAAGAAAAAAAAAATCCTACATATTCCAAGAAACCCATCAATCACGCTACGCCATCACCCACAAAGCGATCATTCCTACTATACCAACCTACCTATCCCAATAAAAAAAAATCCTTCCAAACACCTAAGACACAGAAACATCACTTATAATCACAACTATTACACTCACAGGGTACTAATTTATATTATTGTATTTTATTAAAGCAGCATTCAAAGTTTTCACCCATTCATTGTTTCACCCTCATACCATGAGGATAAGGGCTAGCGACTGCTGCCTGTAACTCACAAAACAAAATCAGCCCTTTCCTTTGATGAACTAGGTTCACGCTCCTGTCAACTTAGAAATTCAGATTCGGGCAGCAGCCGAAAGGCGCGTCAGAGGCCAGTCGGAGATTGGCTACCCAACCTGGTTGGGTCATCTCTTTGAAAGAGCTATTAAATTGTCTTATGTTACGAAAGAGCAATATTGTTTTAACCTTCTCTCTCCACACCATCACCCTACCTCCCACCGCGACTCACGTTTCTGGAACTTCATGTTCTACCGCGACTCACGTTGCCGGGACAATCACCCTACCTCCCACCGCGACTCACGTTGCTGGAACTTCATGTTCTACCGCGACTCACGTTGTCGAAACACTCTCGCTGACCTTTTTCCTACCCCTACCCACACATGTCTGAACACAACGTCACCGTCGTCGTGACATAATCCAGTTACCCCCGAAGCCACAGCAAGGGATAACACCCTTATCGCGCACTTTAGTTAAAATAGCGTTTTAAATGGATTAAATAAACTTAAACGGTTATATGAATAATTTGTATTGCTGTGTAATTTATTCATTTACATTTGTCAGAAGCCTAAAATTCTTTCTGCAACCATAAAATCAATTTTTTTACTAAACATATTTTTTAGTTTAAATATTTTAAAAATCTTTATTAGTAGTTTAAGAATGATCTTTTATTGATATAAGAAGTTTAATAACAGCTAAATAACCATTTACATTTGTATTCCTTTGTACTATAAATAAATACAGAAATATTTACATTATTTCTGTTAGCCCTGCGTTTTGCGTGGCCTTTTATTGAGTTCTCTTTGTCTCTGTAGTACTCAAGAATTTGTAAAATTCACGTCTATATGCATCTACTAATTTTATAACACCACTATAGAGTGCACATAGGGAACAAAATATTTTAAAATTGATCTAGTTGTAATGGAAACATTACTTTCATAAGTGGCCACAAGGTTGTTCTAAGTGTACTATGCTGTCTGAAAAGTCTCATGAACCCTATGTTCTTTAGGGCGCCAGGAACGTGTTTTATTAAGGTGTACAAGTAAAGTACGCAAGTGCACAGCTGCGGACTATTCAGACACAACCTAGGTTTCATAATATTATTACAATGTGAACATATACGATATGATACGAGTACGTGACGCGAAAATGTATACAATCAATAAATAGCCACCGAAAGAATGCAGCGATTGACCTCGCTATATAGTAAATACCCTCACTTGCAAAGGTTCGATGGGGAGTTGATGGGGAGGTGAGAGGGGGATGGGCATGATGGGAGTATTTTTGGCAGTTATCACGTGATTGACTCGTGGTCTTACAATGGGAAAATATCAAGAAATACCAATCCCTATGATCCAATCTTATAAGCTACATCATAGTGGATACATATGCAAGGTAAGCTCGCTACATTTCAGGGTAAATGATAGATGCATAGTTATTCAAATAAAAATTAAATTAGCCCTCCACACCCTAACTAAGTACTACATTGTATCATTCAGCAGTATCTTCTGCCTGTGCGTTATTTTGATTCTGTGATCATTTCTGAATCACCCAACACTTGAAATGTTTCTACGTGGTCATCCACTGAAACATAGGAACCAAGCTCATTTACAAATTCTTTCACATTGAATTGCTTAATCCACTCCGAGAGTGGTAGGTTGACTTACCTTTCATCATCATCATCATCATCATCATCATCATCATCATCATCATCATCATCATCATCATCATCATCATCATCATCATCATCATCATCATCATCATCATTAATATCATCATAATCGGGTAAATTAGTGTGTGTGAGTTGTGCTTTACTAAAGCACTTGGCTATCGTATGTTGTGTTACACTCTTCCTAGCGTCGTCCAGGAATTTGATTGCATCTAACACTGAAATTGTTACAGGTTTCACCGTCTCCATACAAAAAAATTAATTGTTTTTAAAAGTTGCTTGCGGTAGTGACATTTAAAGCTTGGTCCATAGGTTGCAGGACGCTCTTACTGTTTGCCGGCAAAAATAAAGTAGATTAATTTAAGACAAATTTAACCTTGGATTAGCTGCGCAGTTGTAAACTATGAGGAACTTTTTTCTCTTTTTCAAAATCAGCTCTTTTTTTCACTTTCTTAGTTCATCTTCAAAAATATTATATTCATCCACGATTTTTGGTTAGCAATTTAGCTGACAGGAAGTTTTTTAAAGTCTTTAAAACATCTAGGATGCAGACCTTTCTCGACAACTAAAAGTTTCCTTTTTCGGTTTCCGTCATGTTTACACAAACAAAAGCTGTAACCCTTTGTTTGTAAAACTTACAACCAACACAAAGAAGCGGATTTACCTTATAGCCCCATTAGGAACGGACCTAGGGGCTGCGGCTTTAAGGGTTGCCACATTTTGGATTACACTTATATATATTTAAAAAAAATTAATTACGTTTAAAAATTATTGACTAAGTCAGAACGACAATATTTATTTTTAAATAACTGTACTTTGCAATAGCTTTGTAACTGACGTCAGTCTCCCCATCTTCATAATGTTAACTCAAGTTACTATAGGGCTAGTATATGCCTGTCTATATTTCGTAGAAATCTTTTCTCAAATACTAACTTCCGCCCCTTTCCCCCCAAAACACCTCTATCCTCCGAAACTTCCTAAAGCCCTTGACAAAAAAAAAAGTGGGGGGAGGGGGGTGGCAAATATTATAATTGTGCTTAGGGGCACAAAGATTTCAAATCCGCCACTGCCAACACATTTTTCATTTTAAATCTGTCTTATCTGGCGTTTATTTATACAAAAAAAAATCCCGTTTCGTCTTCATTTAAGATGTCTTTATCTTTACATGATCATCTGGCCAAGTGATATTTACCCAATCGCCGTAACGTTTAGATCTAAGCTTTTTGCCTCTCCACCAATTTTAGCAAGGGAAATAGGATGTTGGGCTCTAAAACGATCCGTCCGTCCGTTGGAGCACGTACATTCAATACCAAAGAGTTTTCCAAATTATGTAGTCTTTTCTTTCAAAATTGGTTCACTCACAGGAATAACACTCTTCATTTTTACCTTGAACCACCCACGATTCCCACCACCCTTTCCCTGACCTTGTTTTCCCATTCATTCTATTACTATACCAACGCACTGTACAACCAGTACACTCCCAGCTTGCTATAAAATAGACCTATGTAGAAATGGACTTTTTTTTTTAAGTTTTTTACATATGTTTTTATAACGTTTCACTTGACTTTTGAAATATAGCGCTATACCCGGGTTGACGGAATAACCTAGGCCGTTATAATCAATTAAGAATGTATATAAAACTAATGTATTGTATAATATACAGTTATAAAATGAATGGAAACTTTGAAGAGCACCCAGCTCGTATTTAACTACACAAATATGTAATTAATAGCACCTTGAGTATTGAGCTCCCTAAGTTGGTGCAACTATACTCATTATACTCTTGTCGAAATGGGTACATCAATATATTTTTAAATACCACCGAGTGCATCCCGGTTTTGATCAACACAACGTGGAATCGACTATTTTAATTACATTTTTGTCGACAAAAGCCATTGAATTAAATTATAAATTTCCCAAAATTGAGGCAAACTCCATCCATAGAACATGAAATAACATTGCCATCTACTCTGACCTCAAAGTTAGGATAAAATAAATTTAAGTGAAATAATAATTATTGAAACAGAATATATGTGTAATATTGAGTAAGAAAATAATTTAAATAAAAACGAGTAAAACATTATTTGTAAGCGTGAGACTAGCACTTGTATTGCTAATTAAATTAATCACCCGTCTTCAAATTGGGCAGCACTAGTTTATATATAAGATTCCTAGGATCCATTGACGGCGTCTGGGGTGTGAGACAATTGCGGTTACACTGAGGGCCGAGTTTGAGAGGGGTGCAAACTTATTAGTTATTTTCACTCACTAATCAATTATTTATTTTAATTCTACACACTGGGTTTAAAGAATGTATAACCTAAACTACGATTAGGCTACCCCACTATGCATAATTCAGTAACAAAGAGTTCAATAAAATCATTAGGACAAGAACTGTGGAGGCCCTGGTTGAAACTTTAATTGCGTATTATTAAGTTGATTTATATGAAAAATCTTTAAAAACTAAGCTCAAGAATGTTGGCCTCACGTCACCTGGACAATCGTAAATTAACCGACAACTGCCGGCGATCTTACCACCCCCTACTGAGCTCAGAACAGTTATCCTAATTGGTTGTCTCAACCTCACCTCTTGTATGCTGCTTTTACTATCTATGATTAGTTGTAGAGTTAACCACAAACCCATGGGGTCTAGGAAAGACATACTTTATTCCAATTATAGAATTTTGTGTTCAAAGTACGTATAAATTTAAGTCTCATTTTTACCTAAACGATTAAAGGGAAATTGTACGAATAGATAACTTTGTTTTCATTGAGTTCACTCATACATAATTATCTATTTTAATTTTTAAATTTAAATCAGGCTACCAAGCAAATAGGAAAATTCTAACTTAGCATTCAGGAATAGTTGTAAATATCCATATTTATAAAGTACTTTATATGATGACAACAATAATGCTGGGATATTAATTTACAACACATTCAACATACTAGTTTATAAAATGGCCTAATTACCAGAACTAGGACTCGTTTCTCTAAAAAGGCCACATGAATAATACTATAAATTCGATTATTTATTTTATAAATGATATTAGAGAAATAAACTGGAGCTATAATACTACTACACAAACAAAAACCAAAGTAGCTATAAAATAATTTGTGCTAATGTACATTTTTATGTTTGTATCAAATTTAATAATTACTAAGGAAACATAAAACAAAGATGAGATGTTAAAAGAAAGGTCAGAGAGAAAACGATTTTATTATTATATGTGAAATACATTCCAACGCGCATAGAGTGGACATTTCAAAACATCTTGAAAAAAAGTTATATGCATTATCATCAAAATCCTCATTTTTGAAAAGTATTTCAATAATTTTTTCGTTCAAATCTACTTTAAAGATTTCACGATTGGTAGAACTACTCTATTATCTCGATAGTTTGTTTTACATTCTGTGCTCTTGTCAAAGAATCTTGGATCAAAACATCATCTTCATTTTATTTCCTAATACATCTTAAATAATATTGTCTTACCAGAGACTACTTATTACAACTTTAAAACATATTATTGTGGTCTAAAATCGACTTTCAGCATCTGAATAGTTTAAGGATTGCACTTTCATTTACAAGATGATCAGGGGTTTGAATCCCAGTCGGGTGTACGAAGGTTATTTTTCCTTAAAGGTTAAATTTACTTCACCTTGTAAGAAAATTAGGGTTATCTTGTTCTAAATTCAATCTATTCATGCCTAACACGCATTAGCGAATAATAAAACGGTAGTAAGACGCGGTGATAAAACGGAGAAAATTGTATTTTCCAAATGTGGCATATTAACCACAATATTATTTTTTATCATCTAGAGTTCCAGCCATAAGCTCAGTACTATATCCTATTTTATTATGAAGCTTAATACAACATTATCCTGCTCCAGAGGTCCTTTGGGACAAGCCATATTTCTGATGGAGAGATAGAGGTTCGGATTCATGTTGTGTGTAGAAAGGGAGGTTTTACTAATTGGATTCCCTCTCTTCTCTTAACATTTAGTTAAATTTATATTAGATTATAACTTCCTCTACTTCCTTTATTAAAAATATGTTTATAACACAAATACCTAACAAGGATAGTACCGAAAAATGATCCATTCTCAAAATTTTTTAATTACTTTTTGAGTGATTATGAATGAATTTTGAATGATTATTGAGTTATTTTTTTTACTTCATAAAATTGCCAACATACTCCTTATTAACTTTATTTAGAATACATTTTTTGTTATTACATTTATACATTTCAAAACAATGTCCTTATTAAATAGAAAAATTAGTACAATTTTCAGTTTTACATTTCCTTCCTTTTCCATGTGCAATACAATGTCGTTCTACGTGACCATTCTTAATAAAATTTTAAGTTTTACATTTCCTTCCTTTACCATGTGCTTTACAATATCCTACTACGTGAGCTTTCTTAAAACAATTTTCAGTTTTACATTTCCTTCCTCCTCCATGTGCAAAACAATGCCCTCCTTCCAAAGCGATCTTTGTGCAATTTACAGTTTTACATTTCCTTCCGCCTCCATGTGCAACACAATGTCCTCCTGACTGAGCAAACTTAGTACAATTTTCTGTTTTACATTTCCTTCCTCCTCCATGTGCACAACAATGTCCTGCTACTTGAGCCCTCTTAGTACAATTTTCAGTTTTACATATCTTTCCTCCTCCATGTACAAAGCAATGTCCTCCTTCTTGAGCCCTCTTAGTACAATTTTCAGTTTTACATATCTTTCCTCCTCCATGTACAAAGCAATGTCCTCCTACTTGAGCCCTATTAGTACAATATTCAGTTTTACATTTCCCTCCTCCATGTTCAAAACACTTTCCTCCTTTCAGAGCATTCTTACAACAATTATTAGTTTTACATTTACTTCTCCCTCCATGTGATATACAATATCCTCCAACGTGAGCACTCTTTATGCAATTTTCAGTTTTACATTTCCTACCTCCTCCATGTGCAAAACAATTTCCTCCTACCAGAGCCCACTTAGTACAATTTATTGTTTTACATACCCTTCTACCTCCATGTGCAATACAATGTCGTCTTATATTAGCTGTCTTAATACAATTTTCAGCTAAACATTTCCTTCCTCCTCCATGTAGAAAACAATGTCCTCCTATTACAGCAAGTTTATTGCATTTTTCAATTTTACATTTACTACCCCCTCCATGTGCATTACATTGTCCTCCTACATTAGCTGACTTAGTACAATTTTCGAAAATCACATTTTCTTCCACCTCCATGCGCAAAACAATGTCCTCCTACCTGAGCCCTCTTAGTACAATATTCAGTTTTACAATTCTTAATCTCCTCCATGTGCAATACAATGTCCTCTTACCTGAGCCTTCTTATTACAATTTTGAGTTTTGCATTTCTTCCCTCCACCATGTGCAAAACAATGTCCTCCTACCGTAGCCCTCTTAGTACAATATTCTGTGTTACAATTCTTAACTCCTCCATGTGCAATACAATGTCCTCTTACATTAGCCCTCTTTATACAATTTACAGTTTTACATTTCCTTCCCCCTCCATGTGCAATACAGTGTCCTCCTACATTAGCTGACTTATTACAATTTTCAGTTTTACATTTTCTTCCTCCTCCATGTGCACAACATTGTCCTCCTTTCACAGCAAACTTAGTGCAATTTCCAGTTGTACACTTATTTCCCCCTCCATGTGACTTACAATGTCCTCCTTTCACGACAAACTTTGTACAATTTTCAGTTTTACATCTACTACCCCCTCCATGTGCAATACAATATCCTCCTACCTGAGCTGCCTTAATGCAATTTTCAGTTTTACATTTCCTTCTCCTCTATGTGCATAGCAATTTCCTCCTTTCAGATCTTTCTTACTACAATTTTTAGTTCTACCTCCATGTGCAATACAATTTGCTTCTTTCTTACTATACTTTTCCAAGTTAAATTTAGTCACAGTTGCTACAGTTGATACACAAAATCTTCCTAGTTTAGGATGTTTACTTGATATCATATTGATTTCTGGATTATAATTAAATTCCTCACGATTTAAATAATTATATGAGCAAGCTTTTGTTTTATATAAACTTTCATTAGACGCACCTTGATGTTCTTTACCATATTTTGTTTGATCGGAATTTAAAAAAGATGTTTTATATTCTGTTGTATTATTTTCCTTTAATTTATAACTTAATCTTTTTAGTAAAAGGTTTCTGCACTCTGCTTTCTTGTAAAGAGCATTAAAAGATAAATCTTTATTCTCATTAACACATTGAATATTCAAATTAAAATCAGAGCTTGTTTGTGTAAGTATGTTTGAGTTTAATAATTCACTTGATAAAAGAGATTGATCTTGTTCAGTTTAATCTGAAAGCACAAATAGAGCAAATAATTAAATTATTATAAAGATATTAAAAATGTATATTAAATTAAATTATAGCACCGCGTCTTAATACCCGTTCGGACTATAAGCTTAAGTACTAATTACGCTAATGGGCTAAGAATTGGGAAGGTTGAATTTAGAGGAAGTGAACCCATATTTTTGTCAAGGGAGAGTAGAAAACCATTTTGGAAAAACCGCCCCCAGTTCACCCGACCGAAATTATAACCTCGATTTCCCCATCCTCGGAAGTTTGGCTGAGCACGAAACTAGCACGTTAGCTAACCACGCCCCCGAGGGGATCTTCAAATATTTAAAACTAGTTGTCAAATGAGACATGAACACAACCTAGAATTGTTTGACCATTGGTTTATCTCACCAATGCTCCAGAGTGATACGACAAATGTCTAAACTGACACTTACGTACGGTAGTTAAGTTACACTTTTGTGTTATGTGATTATTTATCATGTATATAAAGGTACAATTACCAACTTATTAACTTAAAAATGAAAAGAAATGTCATTACCTAATAAAATAGTTTCCTTAAAATAGAAATATTAAGGATTAAGGAAATAATAAGGATTTTTATATAAACTTATTTGTGATTTCAATAATTTACTAAAACAAATCGACAAAATGAATAGGTGTGATACCAGAAGTAGCTATACTATTATATGTTTTAATTTATTTAAAAAATCTCGAAGTAGACTAGACTACCGATGACGAGGAGCTCAAGGTTCTAATCTCAGTCGGGTGTACTGAAGATGGTTTTTCCCAAATGGTTTTCCCCTCCAATACAAGTACGCTTCCTTTAATAATAACCTTTCTAATCCTAAAATCCATTAGCGTAATTAGTACAAAAGTGTATAGCCTGAGCGAGTACTAAGACGCGGTAGTAAAAAAATTAGGTTAAAATTATAGCTGAATACCTCAGATTTGTCACACGGGGTAGAGTGGTCTATGTTCGAGTCCATAATTCCGAGAGAGGAATCATATAACTTCTGTTCAGTCTTCACAATTTCATTAACAGAATTTGACGTTTCGGTCTCATCCTACAAATACAGTACAAATAAGCATTTCTCATTAAAAACAAACAAAATGGGCCGCATATATATTATGTAAAGTGATTGCATCAGTATGAAGTAAATATTACATTAAAGGGTGTGTGAGTGTGTGTGTGTGTGTGTGTGTATCACAGGTTTCTGAAATGTTAACCTACTGTACAGGGTTAAGTAAAGTAACTTGGTACTTGGGGCGCCTAAATAATTAGACTTAACTCTATTGAGAAAATATTGCAGCAAAACCATAACTTTAATAAAATGTTGTACCTGCAATAATGAATGAAAACTACAAGTTATCCAAGGTTTCAACCCAATGAAATGTTACCACCCTATGGTGATCCAAAGTATTGTATTGGTCTACATGATTCTGTTGAGTGTACACATCAAGCCCAAGATTTGATTTCCCCCTGGGTTTTTACTTTTAGTAATATCTTAAAGTCTTTGCAATGAAAATCCAAAAAAAATTTCAACACAAGATTATTATTTAACCCTAAAAAGATATATCTGGAGGTTTGTTATGAACAGGGTAGGTATGTACCTGAAGAATCAGGAAGATATAGGGAATTTTTAATGCTTGAAAAAAAAATGGAAATCAGGAAAAATAGGGAATTTCACAAAAAAAAAAATTTTTTTTAAGAATACTTAGATATTTGTGAGTTTGGGACATTGCAAAGGTACATTTTTTAAACTTGCAGAGGATAAAAAAAGAATTGAAAAATCCGCAAGCAGATAAACACATTTCTAATACTAACCTTCGTACACATACGTCTCTCTATGGAACATTAGGTTGCGGTAATAAACTCCATGAATTACTCCAGAAAGGTCAAATCCTCCTCTTATAAACATTTATGAAAATACTACACTATAATCAATTTTATAAAGAGTAAAATTTTGGTTCTCTACTATACTCGCCAAAGCATTGCTTTTAAAACCTTTACAAAAAGAAGATAATTTTCTATGCGGTTGATGCATGAATGGTTAACTTAATAAGCATTTGGAACATGTGAAAATCTTGACAAACGTTCGATGCACATGCGGACCATTTACCTAATATACTACCCACTTGTGAAAATGCTATTAATGTACCTATTTATGAGGCAATAAAAGATTTTGTCTATAAGTAACATTTCTTATACACATTTAACATGCCATAATACTTGTGGTACAAAGTATTGTTGACTTGGCAGACTTAGCTTTTAACTCTTGTACTCCTTATTAACTCTTGCCCTAGACACGCAATTAGTCAGAAGGAATCTTTCTGCGATCATGTAGTTTAAAAAGCTAAATAGAAAACTATGTACAAATGTATGTTGATCTAAAATAAGAAAATTTGTATTTTGAAATGATGCCAATGTTGTCTCGAAGAAATGGGTAGAGTGGCTGTTTATAAGCGTCAGTGGAAGATGGGAAGTGTTATAGGTTAAACAAGGAAAACTTGTCATTTGGTTTTCTCGCTCTCTATTTTGTACATTGGCATCTAAGTGTTAGAGTGTTTGATTATCTCAAGTTAAGAAATTGCTTGATTCGCAATCTAGTTTTGAAAATACATATTGGCAATTTTGTTAAAATACATACCATACTTTGGGAAGAATTTATTAAATAAAATACAAGTTTGACAATACAATGCTATATATTTCCAGTATACATAATTACATTCCAGGTGTATTTAAATAATTTCAAAAGTTTTCGAACTATTATTAATTTTTATTTAATTCCTTAGTCTAGTTTTAAAGGGTTATTTTTATAGAGATAATTTACATTTTAAAAATTTAATGTATATAGAGTAACTACCTTAATTTGTTCTTTGATTGGAAGAAAGCCATCCCACGGAGATTTCCTTTCCACGTCTGAGATTTGAAAACGTTGTGCTTCATAATTTATGGTATCTGTAAAATCTCCCACCAAATTTGGATCCTTATAGAATTAAAAAAAAAAGACATATACATATAAATATAAATTAAACAATCAGAGTACAAATGCTAGAGTTTATGTAAGAGTTAAATTAATATTTAAAATAAAATATTAAGTGATTCCTTGGGAAGCTGCTCTTAAAACAGTTCTTATGACTAATATTTGTAACCTAGCTTTATTCATTATAGTGAAAATATGTACTTTCTATTTACACATTTACATTTGTGGTCATAAAAATAAAAATCTACAGTCAACACTTCATAGGTAAACCTTTTATAAAATACAAACACATTTTCAAAATAGATAGCATTTTCTAATTTTCAATGAGTGAAATTTAATAACTATCAACAATATCTCTCAAAAGTGACAGCGGCAGATCACATGAATTAACTTATGAGTTTGTGAAAGCAGATCTAGTAGCTTTTATAGTTGTCATATGGTTTCTGCCTATGAAATTTGACTGCAGCTTAATATTTCCTTTACAAAGCCATTGGCTTTTATAAAAGATTAACCATGAAAATGCAACAATCAGCAAAATTAAACACTCTACAATGGTAACGAGAAACCCCGGCTCTATGAGAAACCTGTAGTTCACTGTAACTGTAAACTCAGCTCACAGGATAGATTGGTAAAACTTTTCACTCCACAAACTCATCCTTACTGAAAGAGTTGGAGGAGTTGGCTCTCCTTACATGGAGCAAACAATGCTAAAGTTAGTACAGATAACCCTTAAGTGAAGATAAAAACGATCATGGTTTAAAGATATACACTTCACTAACATCTATATTCAAAATAGTTCATAGTTCAAATAATGATTAAACAAGTGGACCGAATTCGGAACCTTTGGCTTAACGCCAAAATGCTCTACCACTGAGCTATGTTGTCCAGGAATCATCCAGTGCTCAGAGGAATTCTTTACTCATAGTTTAATTCTGTTCTCTCTGTAGCTCCCAATATTAAAAAAAGTGAATAAACTAAATATCAAGGTCTTTACAGATTTGTATGAAATAAAGTTTTTAACGAATAATACATTCGTACTATTTTTGATTTATTTTTGTGAACAATTCACAAAATATCGGGTATTTATTGCCCTTTTTTTTTAAAAAAAAAAGTCTTTGGCATCTCTACCAATTATATGGATGATTGGTGATGATATTTTAAAGGAATTATTTCTAATATATAACATCTTATGTTAAACTTACATTTACAAACCAATACGGTGAATCGATGTATATGAAAATTACTTTTTTGATTTGCGATTATGATATTAAATAATAACTCACCAAAGAAATGAGAACCTGCTTCGGTGGCTACATGGTTAAGGCGTCAATCCCGCTATAGACTAGACTACAGATGATAGGGATATCTTGGTTAAAATCACACTAGGATGTACTAAGATTGTTAATTTCCTAAATAGTTTTCCACCTTCACTAGAGCCAATGCAGGTACCTTCTTCATCCCTAAATCATTAGCGTTATTTGTACATACAACATATGTGTATAATCTGAACAGATAGTAGGAAGCGGTTCTAAAAAATAAATATATGAAACAGAAAATTGGTCGGCCATGTTACTTAATAAATCCTCTAAAGTATGAATTTGATTTTTAAATAGAGTGATATAACTAAGTCTATATCCAAAGAATAAATATTGTTTTTACATAATTTGTCTTTTAATCTTGCTTGAAGGAATCGTGAACATTTAGACTACCTACTAAGGAAATTGATCATGTAAGTGTCCATTAAAACTAAACATCTTACAAGATAGATTAATTTACAAATAACATAAAAGCTCAAATTAATAGAGATGGGCGGTAAATCACTGACTGTGATTTTTTTTCACCGATAACACATGATCACAGCTACTCCCAGTGACTCGATCTCAAAAATATCGGTGATTGAGATATCAGTGATTGGAGATACTCCATACTCGCATCGGTTGGCAACAGTTTCTCAAGCTACGGAGCTAGCTAGTATTGCTTCTTCTAGACCAGGGTTCTCAACCTAGGGGTCGCATAAATAGTATTGGGGGTCGCAGGATATTTGAAAAAAAAAATCATAAATAATATGTAACTAATATAATCCTTCATTTTTGACCACAATGATGACATCGCTTGTTGTGCCTTTAGGCCCCAATGTTGTCTCAAAATTACAATATTACTAATAACCTAACCAATTTTAAGCTGGGTAGAAGAACACAGGTCCTTTGTACAGGCTTGGCGACAGGAAGGATTGTCTCGTCTTGTGGAAAGGATGGGGGGCTTTTTGCTGGCCAGGGAGATTTACAAAGTTTTTAAAGAACTTTCTGTCGTGACTCAATCTTGGCGGCTTGTACCTTGCAAGTGAGACAGAGATAGATATAAATACTAGCATGTAGATTTCAAACCTCATCATCGGCACTAACCAATTGAGTTCCACAACAGTTCAAAAACTCGTGTCACTAAATAGTTTCACCCGGTGCGGAAGGCCTTAATAGCAGTTTGTGATCCATCGTGTTCGGAGCTCTTGCTAGTTGTTCATTGTTCAGTGTTAGTTGTATAGTGTTCAGTGTTAGTTGCACAGTGTTCAGTTGTTCAGTTCTTCAATGTTGCTTGTACAGTGTTAAGTTGTTTAGTTGTTCTTCTAGTATCTCCGGCGTACAAAGATGTACAGGACAAGCAAATAATTAACTGTCATCAGTTATTGGATGCCATCATTTCAAAGACAAATTACAATAAAACCGAAATTATCTTACCCATGGATAAGTGGTTAAATTTGTCAAAGACTAAGACAGCAGATACTTCTGAAGCTATAGATCCTGTAGAACCGGGACCACCCAGCACTAACAAGAATGTGCAAATTTATAAAACTGAAGATATTTCTCATTCGCGTGCAAAAACGAGGAAATGCAATTATACATATTTGCAATATGGATGTACTTTTATTTCCACAAATATTGAAGAATATTGTAATGAATGCTTGGCGAGTGAAAGTCTCAAACCTGTAAAATTAAAAAAACGTCTACACTAAACGCATTCTTCCTATTCCAAATAAGCCTGTACAGTTTATCGAAAGGCTATTAGAATTATCGAAAAAAAACCACTTGAAACTCATGTACTGGTCGATAAAAAGTACTTTAGAGCATCTTATGAAGCCTCTTACTTAATTGCAAATGCTAAGAAACCATACACCATAGCCGAAGATTTTGTGTTGCCGGTGGCAATTAAAATGAATGAAATTATTCACGGGAAAAACTATGCAGACGAATTTAAAAAAAAATTCCACTGTCAAATGATACTGTGGATAAATGTATTTTGAAAATTATCAATGACTAGTGTGAGCAACTTATTGAAATAATTAAAGAAAGTTCGAAATTTGCAATTCATCTGGATGAATCGACTGACATTACAAACTTCGCACAGCTATTGGTATATGTCAGGTATTGTTAAGGTAACATTGTCCACGAAGATTGACTATTTTGTCGGTTGTTAGATGGACCTACAGCTGGTGAGGCAATTTTTCAAAAAGTGAATGAATTTTTCAAGGAAGTAGGGCTCGAATGGAATAACTGTGTTGGAGTATGTACCGACGGCTCAGCGGTAATGACAGGAAGAATAACGGGATTTCAGGTAAAAGTTCAATCTGCAAGCCATAGGCCTACTACTTCCGCTCATTGTATGATTCGTCGAGAGGCATTAGTGGCCAAGAAAATTTCTACAAATCTGAATACTGTACTACAAGATGCGGTAAGGTTATCAATTTTATTAAAAGGCGTGCGCTTAATAGTCGCCTCTTTGCAAATGTATGTGATGAAATTGGAATACAATTTCAGAACACTTTCACTGCATACAAAAGGGGTTATGGCTGTCAAAGGGACGAGCATTGAGACGGCTATTAGTGTTAAAAAAAAAGAATAAACAATACTATCTATTTCTGTCTGAAAGTAACTCTGAATATGTCAATTTCTTTAACAATGAAAATTGACTGTGCAAATTATGCTATCTATCAGATTTATTTGAGAAACTCAACGAACTTATATGTCTTTCCAAGGGGAGAGCACGAATATTTTTACACTGAAAGATAAAATTCAGGCTTTCATGAAAAAATGGCACATTTGGAAGAATAGAGTAGGAAAGGATTATTTGAAATGTTTTCATACACAGAGGATTTTATTGTTGATAATATGCTTAGCTTTGACTTGACTAAGCAGATAATAATTGATCATTTGGTATGCTTGGAAAACAATTTTCATAAATATTTTCTACCGGAATTAGAAATCAATTAGATTGGATTCAAAACCCTTTTATCGTGGAGATGGGAAATATGAAGCATCTCTCGTTGAAATCCCAAGAAAAATTTGCAGACCTTTCATGTGATTCAAACCTCAATCTTGAATTTTCAAGGAAAAACCTAAACACTTTTTGGCTGGGTGTTAAAGCAACATTTCTAATATTGTCGAAGTTAGCGATGGCAGTTCTTCTGCTATTTGTTACTAACTATTTGTGCGAATCAGCATTTTCGACAATGACAACAATTAAAACCAAATACCGCTAAGTCTTGAGAACATTGAGATCACTATGGGACCAGCAATGACAAATATTAAGCCACAATTTGAGTTATTGTGTCAGAATAAGCAATCACACACCCATCCCGTTATAGGTAAACGTATTCTTATCTTTTGTCAGCCGCAGTAAAATTTTCTTTGGTATATTCAAATTTGATATTTCAAATTAATTAATATGACTTTTTTATTTTGCATTTTCTTACTTATATTTTGCATGTCAATATACTATATACACAAATTTTTAAAATAATAAATTATCTGAAGAAATTTTCATTTTTGATATTTTCATTCACTATTTTTTCGTCAACAAATTCTTTTTAATGATAAAGCTATACTTATATTTAAGTTACTTAATTTTTTCGCTCAAACAGGGTTCCATCAAAAGGGGTTCACGCAAAAAAATACGCGCACAAACCGGTAAATTGACTATATACAGTGTTACTACCAATTGCATTTATGGCATTGAGTGAAGGCTCGTGAAAAAATGTATCTGGTCCAAAGGGGTCGCAGATGAAAATAGGTTGAGAAGCCTTGTTCTAGACACTCGAGTAAATACTCACTTCACGGCCCTTGTTATTATTTTATTTTTTATTTTCTACCAGCTAATTGATAATCGACCTTATTGACTGGCATGTTTTACGTGTTATTTCTATTTAAAACACTTAATCTCTAGAGCTCATTTAAAAAAACTGTATCAGATTGCTACTTAATAAATTTAAATTTAAATGGTTTTAAAAATGTTTCAATTCACATCATGGCCTTTAAGTTTTTCAACACAAAATATTGTTGTTAAGAAAAAATCTAAAAGCTTGCTTACTAAGAAAATCACATTTCGGATTCTTTTTAAAAGTAGGCTACGGAGGAAATCATTAATCCTTTTTTTTCGGTGATCCTATCCCCAAAATCGCAGATAATAAATTAAAATAAGTAAAAAAAATAGAAAATATATAAATAAACCTTAATAATTACTATGCGTTGATGATCATAATCATCTATAGTCTAATATAAAGTTTATTTGCTCCTAATATATGTATAGTTCATCTACTATTAGATGTACGGATTTAAAATAAAATGACATACAATAATATCATATATGACCTGCATTCCAAACAACATTTTCTAAACCATTTCGCCATTATGTTTTGTTCATTTTTAATGTCACATAAATTTTAATTGTAGTAAAAGAGATCACAAATAAATTACACAATTACAAGAGTTTCTCATAGTACGTCAAATAAGTTTTAATATTTCTACTCCAGCTTAACATAATGTTTGTTGGACCACTGCCCAAATTACATAACATTTCACTTTAAAATAGTAAATAAATTTTTTGATTTCTCTTTTTATAAACTGTGTGAAACATCTTAAAACGCATACTTTTGTATTGATTGTACATTAGTCAGACAACATGATGAAACCTGAAGATTATGTAGCTGTATGTCAATTGTCAATGTCAGTGCGCAGAAGTTATGTAGACCTTTAAGTATCGGATTACATTGCAAGCCACCAAACACCCGAGTAATTAGTTTCCTTCCAACCGATACTCATGGGACTATTCGAGTAAATACTAAATACCCAGTTCTCAGAAATACTCCATACTCGATTGTACTCGCCTACTCGGACAGAAGCTAAATACTAACTTTGACCGTAGTTGGAAAGTGAAAAAATATCGTCCATCAAGACATTGTGAATATCAGTCACAGTGAAAAATCACTGGTATAAATCACCGATATTTTAATCACAGTCACTCTATTCACTGATATCGTAAAATTCCTGTTTCGCCTATCTCTACAAATTAATGTTTAACATATCTATTAGGACAAAGCTAACAAAATTAACACTTCATAATTTATATTTATCATTAAATACTTAAAACTTAACATAATTTTTCATTTATTGATAAATTAAAGTGTTAATAATATTTATCAAATAAACAAATATTTATAAGAAAACGTAACTCTAAACAACGCAAATGATTATAATTCAATACACAAGTTGGTTAATATTTATGTTTGCATATTTCTTTTGTTTTCATTGTTTATTAGTTAATCAAAATGATACAAATTACAAATATTGGTATTGTTCATTTTGTGGACTTCTTAAGTGTGTATTGGTAGTAAAAATAATAGTAAATATAGATTTATTGCAATAAACAAAGCAAATAATTGTATACGTTTTATTTTACATGTGCTGTTCCCAATGTTTGATCTTCTTTAAAAAATATAAGGAATGATGCGTAAGTAATGTATATGTATTTAACTAAAGATTAAAATCATAAAAAATTTAAAATCAACACTATACCCACAAGGAAATGGCAAATTCAAAGGTACAACACAGCTATTATAGTCATTTGAGATTATTCTGTCACCACTTTTAGAAAACTCAATAAAATCTAAGTCGAAAGGTAAACATACTAACAGCACATGGTTGTTCCATGATCCCGTACGATATTACATTATTTTATTTTATGTATGTGAAATTGTTTATTTTCTTAATATTACAAGTGATACTTATTTATTAGGAAATGGACAGTAGCAAGGTTAGATGAAGGTTATGTTACGCTAGGTTGGAAAGTATCCTTAATTTAATATGTACACATTATTTAACGTTAAAATATATATTATTTTAATATTTGACTTTCAGTTGAGTAAGTTCCGGGTGTGTGCCTGTTTTCGTCCTAATTTTTATTATGTTTTAATCCAGTGCTAATGGATCCTTTTGTGAGTTTGTTGGATGGAAAATCGTTAGTGAATGTGCAAGAGTAAGGTTGGATCAGAAAAGATAAACCATTTCCATGATTTCGTTTGTTTCGAAAATGAGATTATTGGGGTCGATTCAGAAGATTATCGTACATTAATCGACTTTATAGTATTCTAGTAATGATTATGTAGTGACATTTGAGAGTTTACAATAATATTAACTGTTCCTTCATCAATATTGTGAGTTTGGTTTTTAATTGTTCACTATAAGCAATGTTTCGTAATAGTCTTGAATTTGGTATAACTGGGTTCCCCAAATTTTTGTTAGTGTATTGATAGTTTAAATTTTGTGATTTTTGGGTTTTATAGAGAGGAAAAGTACACCTAAGCGGTACGGTTCTTAGGTTGCGTTCCTAAAAATATAATAATAATTTGATTTTGGTTTATGACAAATATTCAAGAACAACATATATTGTGTGTAAAAGCTTAACTATAAACGAATCTATTAAAGCACTATTTTATTAATTTTAGCCAAAAAAGTTTTTTTCTATAAAAACTCCAAAAATACTGGCGCTATCTCTCATTTAGCCTACTTCCACTCCAACACAGGGAAAAGATTTGATATCTCACCTCAGTTTTAATCTCAAATTCATCTTCATTCTGAGGCTCTATCTTAATAGGTTCAACAATTTCCTCCTTCACGAGAGAAATATCACAAGTCTCCATTTTGCAAGATCACAGATAGAACATATAGATAATAAACTGGAACATTATTTCAATCAAAGCTAAAATGTTGGTAGAGCGTTTTCCTTTTAAGTGCTGCGACCTACAGTTTATTTCAAGACTAGTAAGCTAATAACTCTGTGTGCAGTCCCTGTTAGATCCATTTAAACTTTATTTGCCATTTATCATTATATTCAGTTTTATCACTTAAATTTGTCACTAAGATCTGGGAAATTTGTTGATTGAGGGTATTTCATTTATAAATAATGGCCCACTGAAAAAATGAGATATATCATGTAGACTTATTTTATTTTAACAATAATGAGTATATAGGTATATAAATGTATTAGTAAGACTATTGCCCAGACTACAGACATAATGTCACTGTATTTGTATTATTATTATTATTATTATTATTATTATTATTATTATTATTATTATTATTACTACTATAGGGCTAAGAATTAAAAGGCGGAAAAGAAATAATCTACTGAACTATGTCCTAGCAATATCAAATTAATAAATAGAAATAAAGTTGTTTATTGAACAAATAATGAAAATATAAAAGCAATGTCTGAGTTTGGACAAAATCATAAAATAGTCATATATATTACCAAAACAGATCGCTTATGATACACTATATTAAGTGGTGAAACAGACTTTGGAGCACTATCATAGTGCCATTATTTTCACGACAAGGTCACTCGTACCACAACACACACACCTCTTTAATAAACAACGTGACGTCGCTATTTTTACTACCAACATGTGAATAATTAGAGATAAATAACTTTTTTTAGCATCATGTTTTACTACGCGTTCGGGTTATACGCTTGTGTACAAACTACGCTAATGGTTTTTATGGATTAGGAAGGTTATATTAATAGGAAATGTAACCACATTTGCGGAGGGAGAGTGGAAAACCATGAGGGAAAACCACCCTCAGTACACCCAACCAAGATTCTAACCTCGATCTCCCCGTCATAGGCAGTCTAGCCTTCTGCAAGTAGTACGTTAGATCACGCAGCCACCGAAGTGGGTGACATTATATTAAATCAGAGGGTAAGGTGTCAATAGATTAATATGGGTTGAATACACAGAGGCTTAAAACTTTTAGAACTTTATTTAGTAAAACATTAGTTAGTAATTAGTATTATCAATAAATCATTACTTACTGGAAAGTAATTTAAACTTAAAATTGCCAACATAATACTCAAAATAAGATAGGTATGGGCACTATAGAATGAAAAATATAAAATAATTATATTCTTAGACTATCAACCTATTCGCAATTTAGAAATGATTTGAATGAAAATTATTCAATTCCATCCGTGTTGTGCTGATCAATAGTCAACATTATATCTTTGAATATCTAAACTGTCATATTTACACAAAATTTTCGTTTCTTCAAGGTCCCTCACGGGGGAACAGTGATATGCTCTTTGTTGTGAATTCGAATGCATACTTTGTTAGCCTTATGGAAAATATTCATGGCATTTAAGGTTATTGTTATAAATCATGCCTAAAATAAAAGAAAGTTTTATACAACCAAATAGGAGCAAGAGGAATATAAATTGACCTATGGAATGATCGTGATGGATGGAGATTGGGTATCGGTATCGTAAGATGGTGAATATCACTAGATCTACTATGAAATGTTGTTGTAGAAATTCTCCCCAATGAGATCTATATACATATACATATGCTAATAGAAGGACATAAACACATAATTTACGATTGAGGGAATCGTGACATTCACTATTATCATAAAAAATTTGCCTAAGGACTACTCCAATAGCCTCCACAAGTATCAAAATGAAAAAAAAATGGGACTAGCACTATTTTAAGTGACTGTTAAAAGAGTATAGTTTTCAAAAATTCTTCAAACGAAGACCACTATATATTATATGTAGCTTCTAGAAGCATCCAATTTTCTAACTTTAACTGAGGCGAGGGAAGGTAGAAAGTTCCTTAAAACCTTTTTGTGACACAAATAAAGTTTCACCACTTGTGTGTAAAATAATGTTCGTATTTATTTGGGTTAACACCATGTCATAAACATAGGATGTATAAAATATGCTCTCCCCCCTCTCAAATTAAATTCTCCCTACGCCCTTGGCATCAAGTCATATTATTTGCAGCTGTCACTTTTGATTTAAATTAAAATTTTAATTGGAAGCAAAAAGATATGTTTGTGTTTTTAAAACGAGCTTCCTATAAAATTAAGGTATAGTATAAGACGTGCTGTCAAGGTTTAATTCGTCTGCAAATCGTGTTTTGAGGTAATTTTGGTGTTTAGAAAGTATACATTAAAAAACACATGTCACATAAATAGGCAGATCACAATTTAGATACTAAGAACATATCTGTAAACACAAATGAAAATTAAGGACTGAAAACTTTAATAGCTCTTTTTTTTTTGTAAAAATGTGCTTTCGACTAATTTAAGTTGAAACTAAAATAAATGCGAAAGTACATTTTTGAGAATCTCAGCGGCTAGCGATCCAATATTCCCCTTTAAATAACTGTCATTTTTCCGCCACGCCATTGTCCAAGGATTGGTTTATTTATGATCCCTATCTTTTTATTATTCTTACTACCTACACCGTCCCCCCTACACACACTTCCTTTCCCCTTGGGGAGCTGACTTCCCGTATCCCGGAAGTATGAACTCCTGATTCCGTTTCCCTTCCGTTCGCATTGTTGTATGAAAGATAGAAGAACTTACAAGGGTAAGCAGCGCTGTATGTTTACAGGTTGTAGAACCAACTGGGAACAACTGTGTCACAAATACTAGTTGTTCGTGGTATGATATTTTAATCATAACTAGTATAGGTAGAAAATTATCTGTATCATTAGATTTTTGTAATAAGCGGGAGTTGTATCTGAATAATATGTTGTCTTGGTGTTTTATATATGAAAATGAGAGATTAGGAATGGGAAGGTCATGTGAGGCGCTTGTTAGCTGTCACGAAGAGAAACAGGATTAGGGATGAAGTTATTCGGGAAAGAGTAGGAAAAGTACATGAGATAGTAGAGGAAGCAAGACTCAGATGGTATGGGCATGTAATGAGAATGGAAAAAGAGAGGCTGACCAAAAGAAATATGCCAAAGAAGTATGTAGGAAAAAGACCGAAGGGAGGCCGAGAAAAATTGGGAGGAACAGAGAGCAGAAAGTGTTCAAGTTAGAAGAGAAGAATGGTAGCAATTAAAGGAATAAAATGGTGGAAGGAAAGAGGAAGATGAAGCATTTTACTATAAACTCACCCGCCACAGCTGGAAACAGTTGATATGATTGTGGACGAAAATTGTATTGATATTTCTCCGTATCTTCTATAATTTTTGTTCTTGGTTAGTAACAATAAAAAAAAAGCTTACATTATATATAATTTTTTCCTGCACAGTATATTAACTGAATCACTAAAAAAATCTATGATGTAATAATGATATTTACCTTAGTTTCTTGTTGAGCGTTTCCCTCGGGAACAAAGGGCTTGTAATAGGTTATAGAGGGGACACAAAAACTATAGCCAGAATCACTAAGACAAATATGTAATTATGAACACATTATGGTTTCTATGATTAAAATTATCAATTAAACAATTAGTATTTGTATCAAAAATGGGAAATAATGATAGCAAAGTATCGACATTTTTCACATAATATGAATAGTACAAGGAAAGGAGAATAAAGTGCAATATTAACTTAGGTTGAACTAGTGCTGCCATCTGTTCAACAATTATGAGACCTTTCTAACGCCTTAAATTATGGTTAAAAGAGGCCTTTGTCGTATTTATACTATTATTTTAAAAATAAAGTGTTTCCTGGGATTCTTGTGAGTTTGAGATATAAAAGTGTTTCCTGAGGTTCTTGTGAGGTTTGAGATATAAAAGTGTTTCCTGAGGTTCTTGTGAGGTTTGAGACATAACAGTATTTCCTGAGGTTCTTGTGAGGTTTGAGATATAAAAGTGTTTCCTGAGGTTCTTGTGAGGTTTGAGATATAAAAGTGTTTCCTGAGGTTCTTGTGAGGTTTGAGACATAACAGTGTTTCCTGAGGTTCTTGTGAGGTTTGAGATATAAAAGTTTTTCCTGGGGTGCTTGTGAGGTTTGAGATATAAAAGTATTTCCTGAGGTTCTTTGAGGTTTGAGATTTAAAAGTGTTTCCTGAGGTTCTTGTGAGGTTTGAGATATAAAAGTGTTTCCTGAGGTTCTTGTGAGGTTTGAGATATAAAAGTGTTTCCTGAGGTTCTTGTGAGGTTTGAGATATAAAAGTGTTTTCCTGAGGTTCTTGTGAGGTTGAGATATAAAAGTGTTTCCTGAGGTTCTTGTGAGGTTTGAGACATAAAAGTGTTTCCTGAGGTTCTTGTGAGGTTTGAGATATAAAAGTGTTTCCTGAGGTTCTTGTGAGGTTTGAGATATAAAAGTGTTTCCTGAGGTTCTTGTGAGGTTTGAGACATAACAGTGTTTCCTGAGGTTCTTGTGAGGTTTGAGATATAAAAGTGTTTCCTGAGGTTCTTGTGAGGTTTGAGATATAAAAGTGTTTCCTGAGGTTCTTGTGAGGTTTGAGATATAAAAGTGTTTCTTGAGGTTCTCGTGAGGTTTGAGAAATGAATGGTTTTTTTTCCATGAAACATGTGTGTATTGTGACTTTTCTCCCTTTTCCCCTGTATCTCTCATAACTATATATAATTAGAGGATATATATTAATATTAAAATTCTAGCATCAAGATACTTTTATACGGTCAAAAAAATATTATTTTGAGGTCAAACTTGATAACATTTTACTATTATTATTGTTATTTTATATAATTATTGATTATATCTATCAAATATGGCTGCTGCCGATTGCATGACTCGACGTATGAATATATGTATGCATGTATGCATGGTGAGTGTGACAAGCTGGTCTGTAGCTGTAGTTGGGTGTGCACTTACCATATACAGCTAGATTTATTTCTACAGCTATATGTATTTTGGCACCACATTGTTTTAAAATCCTCTCTCCAAGCAAATTCCCCTGAATATAATCACAGTTCAAACTTTGTTTAGTTCTGTTTTATTAGATTAGATTAGGTAGCCTTTAATTCCTTATCTTAATACCCATCCGAGAAAAAACGCATCTAACTACGCCAGTGGTGTAGGTATGAGGGAGGCACAATTTATAAAGAATGAATCTACATTTACGTGAGGGTATAGTGGGAAACAATCTGAAAAAAAAGGTCTTGGGGTATTGTTCTCGCCTCAGGACCCGATGTTCGTGGGTTCAGACCCAGCCGGGGTCGACGAATTTTTCTTGAGCGATACAAATCCGTATCACAACTTTCTTTAGAGGAGAAGTAAAGCCGCCGGTTCAATGTAGATTGTGGACATATAAAAGAACCCTGCAAGGTATTGGGAAAATACCTCTACCTGTGAAATTAGTTGCTCCTTTCGCTCTTGCTCAAAGAAATTCTCGTGTGTTGATATACATTTAGTTCAGAAAGTGCACGTTTAATTCTTTAAAAAATAAAATAGCTCACAGTTCATCCGACCAAGATTTGAACCCTGATCTTCCCAGTTGGGTCTAACTCGGGAATAACACCCCAGACATTACGACCACCAATACATGTGGTCTGGAAGTTCCTGAGCTCTTTGAACGAATCAGACAGATGAACAACTCTCATCTTGTTTACATAACAATGTAAACACTGTGGAAGGTATGGAGGGACATTGTTTACCCATAAAGATAGCAGTATATACACGTTAAAAGGACACTATGTACGTGTTAAGCGGACACTATATACACGATTAAAAGGACAATATACATACATGTTAAGCGGGACACTATATACACGATTAACAGGGACACTCTCTACATGGTTAACAAGGAAACACCATACACGGTTAACAGGAACACTATGTACACGGTTAAAAGGGATACTAAATATAGTTAACAGGGACACTCTGTACACAGTTAACAGGGACACTTTATACATGGCTAATTGGGACACTATATACATGGCTAAATGGGACACTATTCACATGGTTAACAGGGACACACTATACACGGCTAAGCGGGACTCTAATCACACGGTTAACAGGGACATTATACACGATTAAAAGGGACATTATATACACGGCTAACAGGGACACTAAATACACGGTTAATAGGGACACTATTCACACGGTTAACCGGGACACTATGTTTGACAACAGAAAAGTGGGGTGCAGTTTAAATGTTTATTTAATATTAAACTAATTATTTTAAAATTTTGTTGTATGTTTGAAACCACGGTTAAACAGTTTGATCAGGTGTTATTTCCACTGTTTTCACGGCTGGTTCAAGCTGTTTCACTCACATAAGGTAGGTGTTATCCGGGGGTTGGAACGGACTCCTAAGAACGATCGGAGGATAATAAGGAGCGTAACTGCACCAGCATTCACCTAGGAGGTGCTGGTAACATACTGAGTGAGGGAGGTGCGATATCCGTGCGTCTAGCCTTATGTTGTACGATTGTTGGTGGTGTTAAGATTGGGGGCGGGTGGCGAGATGAGGACGAAATAAAAGCTCCAAGTTCCTCAAAGAGAGGTAAACTTTTAAAAAGCTGTTCTCGCGAGATTGCTCCTATCAAGAGTGTCTTTGTTACCTCCTTATCATGTACTCCTGGCTATTATGTGTCTATCGCCTTCTCTTCCAGCCAATAAGAACCTCTCTTTCTGTTCTGACTAATCTACCCCTCCCCTACATGATAATCACTGCCCCTTATCTCCTCTCACCTATCCAACCAACCGTTCATTTAGTGACCTCCTGATAAGTTCTGCTCCCCTTGCAACACTCAACGTTCTATCTCCTGGTACTGCAATTCAGGGCTTCTTCTTATCCTTCCTTGGTAGGAGGAGTCAGTCAGGAGCACTATGACTGGAGGAGCCTGGGGAACTGGGGCTGGAGGAGTCAGGCGCACTGAGGCTGGAAAAGTCAGGTGCACTGGGGCTGGAGGAGTCAGGAGCACTCTGACTGAAGGAGTCTGGAGCACTGGGGATGGAGGAGTCAGGATCTCTTAGGCTGGATGTGTCAGGAGCTTTCTGACTTGAGGAGTCTGGAGCACTGGGGATGGAGGAGTCAGGATCTCTTAGGCTGAAGGAGTCAGGAGCACTGTGGCTGGAGGTGTCAGAAGAACTTAGACTGGAGGAGCCTGGAGCACTGGGGATGGAGGAGTCAAGAGCTATGAGGATGTAAGAGTCAGGAGCACTCTGACTTGAGGATTCTGGAGCACCGGAGATGAATGAGTCAGGAGCATGTTAACTGATGGTCTGGAGGAGTTAGGGGCATTGGGGCTGAAGGAGTCAGGAGCACTGGGGCTGGAGGTGTCAGGAACACTGTGGCTGGAGGAGTCAGGAACACTGTGGCTGGAGGAGTCAGGAAAACTGGGGCTGGAGGTGTCAGGAACACTGTGGCTGGAGGTGTCAGGAGCACTGGGGCTGGAGGTGTCAGGAACACTGTGGCTGGAGGAGTCAGGAACACTGTGGCTGGAGGAGTCAGGAAAACTGGGGCTGAGGTGTCAGACACTGTGCTGAGGTGTCAGGAACACTGTGGCTGGAGGAGTCAGGAACACTGTGGCTGGAGGAGTCAATACACTGTGGCTAGATAGAGGTTGATTGCTCTGATATTCGATGAGAAATTGCTCCAAATCAAGTGAAAGTAACAGCATGAATCACAATTTTGATGTCAGAAGTTCATCCTTCACAAAATTGCTTAATGTTTGAAAACTATCAGATTTTGGAGGATACTTGTTAGAGTAAAAATACTGTTTTAAATACGGCAGTATTGACATTGCTCTCTCTAACACCCTTGGTTTTTCTACCCATCTAATAGAACAAAACTTCATCGGGAAAAGAGATGATCCTTTTATTCTTTGTTAGTCTACACGTCTTATTGGAGAATATTTAAATAAATAATATAGTGAACGCAAAAACTGGTTAATAGTCCAACTAGAATTATCATGTGCTATTTTGTAAGCACCATGGACAACGTGTAACGAACAAGTTCCAAATTCCAGTAACTCAGGATCTTGTGGAGAATCTTCCTTCAAGTAACTTTTGAGATAACTTAAAAATTTGAGGTTTACATTTGGTCCATCTATGGAAACTTGAAGCATTTTTTAAAAGATCCAAGCCCTCGTATTTAAGTGCACATATAAATTTCATTAATATATCTTGAGCTGTTGCATGACCTAAAAAGCAAGATGTTCAATATCTTGTATGAATTTCATTTTCACTCTAGAAACGAACAACAACATCCGTGTGGGTCTACTCAGTCACAGTATTTATTCTCTCATGAACAAATACAATAAAACGAGGTTTGCTTAACCATATTCGAAAGCTCGCTTTTGAAAAAAGGACTTAGTCCATACACGACGGCATACCCAAGTTTATCTTTATGCATTTGAAATTTCTGGGCAATATCACTATCGGAAAACATTACTTTAAAAATATTACTAAAAGCAGAAAAACTTCTAGCAGAAGAATGTGTCATTACTTGATTAATAGCCCACAATATTTCAGCACTCGTGTATCAAAGTTAGTTTTACACAAAGAACAATGGCCTTTACTTTTATCACAATCCACTGTTTGTAGCCACAACCAATATTTAAACAATGTACTGTCCAACCAATCATTTTTAAAAGAGGTTTTCCCTATAAGTTTACTCATTTCTTCTTAAACACAAAGGTCACACGATAAACAGGTGGGATCTGCAGAATACTCACACCAGACCAAGCTTAGGAAGGGTAGTTTTTCTTTTGGGCGGATGGAGGGGGAAGAGTGAAAGAGGGGGGGATGGAGTGAAGAACACTATAAATACTGTATTGTGCCATTGGAATGTCAAGGTCAAGCAGGTAAACCAATAGTTTGAAGTGGTGTTTGAACTTGATCAGTTCCTAACTCATCCCTCATAGTGGTTACTGCTGGAAAAAGAGTTTGGGAGGTGGGTAAAGGGGAGGTTGGCTGCTAGTGTAGTCAAAACATTCATTTGTTTCTTTCTCTAGTATGTAAGGGTGAAGGGGAGGGCGGGCTTAGTGTAGAGACTGAGAATAGAAAGGTCAGCAAGTGAAGCAAACATCCCCACTGCAAGGTCATCTACAAGGTAAACTAATTGTGTGGCAAACAAGATAGACCAGAGGGGGAGTAGTTGAGGGGTGTTCAAAAAACTATCAGTAGTCCAAATAATATCAGGGGTCTCAAAATGCTTAATCCAACTTTCCCTCAATGTAAAAAGAATAAATATTTTTCCAGAATCTGATTCAAAATTCCAGTATATTCCACTAGTTCCAGTATCTAAATAAAATCAAGTATATTTCCAGTATTGGTAGACATCCTGCCTGGAGGAGTCAGGAGCACAGGGCTGGAGGCGTCAGTAGCACTGTGGCTGGAGGAGTCAGGAGCACTGGTACTGGAGGAGTCAGGATCCAGACAACTGTTTTATCTGACCACTCACCTACGTCCGCCTTTCTGACCCAAATTGTTTTAATCCTGTAAACCTGTTAAGGTACACAATCACCCTTGGGAGTGTCTCACACTCAGGGAGTCGAACCGGAACATGAACCGGAACCGGAACCGCTAACATTATTATTATTATTATTATTATAGGGTTTAAAGGCCCATTGACACATTGAAGTCATTAGGGCCTTGAACGATATTAAAAACATAGTAAAATCCTCATAGGGGAGACACATAATAATTCACCTGCAGAATATACAGCTGAATACACAATATACAAAACAATAAATGATATAAATACAGTGGCGCAGGAACGGGGAGGTACGGGGGTAAATTTAGCCCCCCTAAAAATTGAGGGGGGTAAAAAGTATAATTTTTACCTACCCAAAATATTATAGCTAAACTTTTAGATAATGTAAAGATCTTGTTGAGGCAAGATAAAAAGTTCACACTAAGGTAACATAACAAAAATAAAATGTGCTTGGAGCACACACTGTTTGAATACTCTGATAGTGATACATCAGCTACTAAAGAAAGAAGTTTTTCAATGCTTATACGAAAAAAACTATCTTCGCTGCATGATGAGGCAACGTAGATTAAATCACCTGTGTCTGTTGAATGCAATCCCTGAGAGGATCAACAAACTTGAAAATTCCTAAACTAGTTAGTAGTCTTATAGCTAGTAACGAATATAGGGCAAATGTGTATGGAAACCTACTTTAGTTTTTCGGTGTTTCATAATTTTTAGCTAAGCCACATCAGATATAATTTTTCTTAATTTGTTTTGTGTATATTAATTATAAATGTTTGGCATGACCAAAATAAATAAGAAAAATGCACAATGGGACCGTTAAATACAGGTATCCCTCGTTATAAGCGATATCACTATAGGCGTTTTCGCTATAACGCGATTAAGAAATAATAAAAATAACGCATTGTTGGTTGTAATTCCACAGTCACCCTGTGTGGTGGTGACGTCACCTTATACACGCACATTCCAGTGAGGACAAAGATATTTACTGTACAGTTTGGTGTTAGGGTGGTGGTATTGACAACATTGGAGATTCATGGGCAGGAGTTAAACAGTCCTGTATGAAGGGAGTTTGGAAAAATATTTGGCCTGCAGTTTCTGATTTCATGATTTTGATCCTGAACACGAGCTTTCCAATTCAAGACATGACATCGTTGATATAGCAAGATGTTGGATTTGAGGACGTAGAACAGGCAAATGTGCATGAATAGCTCCAATCCCACTCAATATAACTCACCAATGAAGATCTTCTAGAAATGGAGAATGGCATAAAGGGTGACGAGGAAGAGCCTTATGTTGTTGAGCTTATCAAACATCTTCAACAAAACAATTTGCTGAATTTTGCTAACACAATAACAGTGCAATTAGAATAATTGAAGAGAATGATCCTAACATGGATAGAAGTGCCAAAGTTGCCAGAGAGATTGAGTTCTTTGGTTTGCTACAAATCACTCTATAAAGAGAGGAAGAATGCTGCCCGTCAGCTGAGTCTTGACCATTTCATCAAAAAAAGTTGAAAATCCTCACTTTAACGACCCAGGGCACTTCAGGAAAGCAAGAGCTGTCAGTCAAGAGCCTTCAAGAGAGCAGGAGCTTACCGTCCTTTCAGAGAGCAAGAGCTCACAGTCCAAGGACTTCAAGAGAGCAAGAGCTTACCGTTCCAGGGCCCTCTAGAGAGCAAGAACTTACCGTCCCAGGGCCCTCAAGAGAGCAAGAGTTTACCGTTCCAGGGCCGTCAAGAGAGCAGGAGCCTACCGTCAAGAAAAAGCTAGTGATAATCCAAGTTTGCCAAATCCAGTTAATTTATCATGCGATTGAAGATTAACAGTAAGTGTACCTGTAGCATTGTATGAATTAGATGAATTAATTAAAAATTGTGTTTGTTTACAAATTTCAGGGGATTGAAGATTGACAATAGATGTAGGCTACCTATAGCATTGTACAAGTTAGATCCATTAATAAAAATTGCATTAATTTACAAGTTTTATGTTTTTATTTACTTTCTTCCTTTGGAGTAATCCCTATTTCAGCCATGTTAAATCAATTCACTTGCGTTTTCATGTTACGCAATTTATCAGAACCAATCACGTCGTGCGAGGGACAGCTGCACTGGTCTTTTTTTAATCTCAAAAATGTTATCCCCTATAGAAGCACATGATTATTTTTACCCCCCAAATAAAAAAGTTCCTGCGCCACTGTATAAATATAAAATAATATTTAACAATATGATAAAATACCCATCTGAGACACTCCATAGGAGTGCTCAAATGGGCTCTTAGTACAAATTGAGTGATACATCTGCTAAAAATACCACAGGTGTATCACTCCAATAAAAAGACAAAACATGTTAAAATAATAATGCGTTAAAAAGACAAAATAAACATGTTAAAGTGTACTAAAATTGTTAAAATGACAAAAGAAACATTTTAAAGTATACTAAAATGTTAAAAAAATCTCAATATGAGATAAAATCCAGATGAGTCATTTTACGAAAGTGACTCAAATGGCACTAAAAAGATTCGCCTGGCGTATAAAATGGAGTAAACAAATAACTCCTTCTGCACTGTCGCGTAATAAAAACGAAGGTTACCTTTAAAATTAAGAGCCAGGTGAATAGAGGAATACTTGCGACACTCCACCAAAATGTGGTACACACTATGGGGAGCATCGCAAAATTCACACACTGGAGGTGGATCCCCTCTCAATAAAAATCCATGGGTCAATGACGTGTGTCCGACGCAGAGCCTTGTCACGATGACCTCCTCTCTTCTAGACTTTTCGTATAGAAGAGGGCCACCGTGACACACCGTCCTTTTGTGGAACGCAGCTTGTTCTGGGCAGGGAGTTGAACCCCACTGCTCGTGCAAGTACTAAGACCACGCCAAGCATAGCCCTTCAGGTTTAAAAAATGACAACCCAAATTCCCTCAGGAGGGAGATTAATCTCCTCCTTGGCTGCCTGGTCCACCAGTTAATTTCCTGAAAGACCGCGTGACCAGGAATCCAGCAAAAGACAAAGCCGGGTGATTAATGAATCAATTTTAAAATTTGTTCATGTATCATCTGCACGAGGGGATTCCAGGAGTAGAGAGTGGACAACGCCAACAGAGCACTCGTGGAATCCGTGCAGATGATAACAGAAAGGTGAAACTTACGATAAACAAAACATAAATATTTAAAAATGGCGTATAGATCCGCCGTAAAAATACTGGATTCACCAGGTAAACCAAATTTAAAATTGGATCCTTCCACAACAAAGGCGGATCCCACGGAGGCCCCGCATTTCGAGCCATTTATGTAGATGCGTTTTAAACCCTGAAAGCAGGTTTCGAGGAGCTCATTAAAGGTACTCTCATATACTAAGTATGGGGTGGTCGCTTTAGGAACTTGGCAAAATCAAAGTGGCATTGAGGTAGTCGTATCTTCCAGGGAGAGACTCGAACTGGGGTTGTGGGAATAGCCTTTGGCAGGACTATCCTAGACCCGTTGAAAACCAATAACATCCGGATCCCAACCAGACTTGTACTACGCCATTTGGTTTCATACAAGACACGGTTAGGGGGATGAAACACAGGGTGGTAGGCAACATTCTCTGGCTTGCAATGTAGTTTAGACACGTAAGATGCCAGAAGATAGGACCACCGGTAATAGAGAGGAGGCTCACCAGCGTCGGCACAGATGCTGACGACTGGACTGGTACGAGAAGCACCAGTAGCCAGTCGTATGCCAACATGGTGGACACTATCCAGCATATTTAACGCCGAAGATCTCGCTGATCCATAAACAAAACTGCCGTAGTCTAGTTTAGGTCTTACCAAGGCCCTATACAGACGCATCAAGGTTTCCCTAACTGCACCCCAGGACCGACAGCTAACCACTTTGAGCAGGTTGAGTGCTTTTATACACCTCGCTTTCAGGTCTTTGATGTTAGGGATCCAAGTTAATTTAAAATCAAATAAAATCTCAGAAACCTTACGCTCTGAGACTTGTAAAAGCAACGTGTTCATTAAAATACTGGGGGCTGTTTGTATTCCGCGTAATTTGTGGAAGTGGACGACCGTCGTCTTGGCTGCAGAGAAGCAAAAGCCATTACGCGATGCCCACGACCAAAGATTGTTGACAGAGAGTTGTATCTGCCATTCAGCCCTGTGGAGACTCGATGAACTGCAATAAATTGCATAGTCATCCACGAAAAGGCATGAACGGACAGTTAGGCGCACGTTGTCCACAATGCCATTTATTACGATGGAGAACAACATACAGCTTAAAATACTGCCCTGAGGCACCACATTTTCTTGAATAAAATCATCGGATAAGGTGTTGTTTAACTTTACCTGGAAGTGTCTATGTGATATAAAATTAGATATAAAAATAGGGAGTTTCCCCGGAACCCCCAATTAAAAAGGGTTTTTAAAATGCCGTACCCCCATGTGGTATCGTACGCCTTCTCCAAGTCAAAGGAAACTGCCAAAAGATGCTGTTTATGGAGAAAGGCGTCATGAACAGCAGTCTCTAAACGGACGAGATTATCCACCTGTATCGGTTACGGCTAAAACCACATTGAATATTTGATAGCAGATTCGGAATTCTAAATACCATATAAATCATTTATTTATAATTTTTTCCAATATTTTACTTACACAACTAGTTAAAGCTATCGGTCTATAACTAGTTGGCTCCAATTTAGCCTTGCCACGTTTATGAATCAGTATAACAGTTGCTTGCCTCCATATTGATGGGAATTGACGAGATTCCTAAACACTATTTTAAAGGTCCAACAGGAATGCCTGTCCGTCAGGAGGCAACTGGCGCAACGTTTCGTAGTGAATTTAGTCAGGACCGGGATCTGTGCTGCCCGCCTGGGACAGCGCATATGTCATTCATCTTTAGTAAAGGGGGGTTATAATCCTCCAACCTGACTTTGACCAAACTCAATAGTATGGCGCCCGATGTTCCGCTTATGCACTGCGAACTCGTTAAGCAGCTCGCAGTGCTAGAGATTGCAAAAAAATTGAGCCCAATACATTCACGACCTACACAGGGGAGAAGACGAGTGAACCGTTAGACATGAGGGCAGGTATATTATTATTATTATTGGTATTTTTGCTACTACGTAGTTTATGAATACTGTCCCAAACCTTAGTTGTGGGAGTGAAAATTGTAAGGCTAGAAATAAACTGTCTCCAAGACTCTCTTTTGCTTTATCGAATGATACGGTGAGCTCGAGCACGTAGAATACAGAATGATTCTAGATTATCAAAGTAGGATGCTGATGGAAGAGACGTAAGGCTCTTCGACGATCAGAAATAGCCAACTTACACTCCTCGTTCCACCAGGGAACAAGACGGTGGCGCGTATTTGGCGAGGATTTAGGGATGGGTTCCCTCGTCGCCATGATGACCGTCCAAGTAAAAAGCCCATTCTTAACATCGATGTCAGGAGAAAGGCGTTGATCAAATACGGCAAGCTCACAAAATTTATCCAGTCAGCATGTTTAAGAACCCATGTGGTACCCGTGCTATACCGGGAGGATCTTGAAGTGGCGAAAGCAGAATGGGAAAATGATCGCTGCCACATAGGTCCGAGTGAACCTCCCAAAGGAAGTAAGCGGCGATCCCGGGGCTACATAAAGTTAGGTCGATGGCAGTGGATACACCATTAAAGGTGGAGAAGTGTGTTTGGGTCCCGGTATTTATTAACACCAGATTTCCTGAGACAAGATTATCCTCTAACATCCTCCCGCGGGCGTCTGTAAAATTATACCCCACACCAGTTTATGCGCGTTAAAATCCCCCTAGATGATATAGGGGGCGGGAAGTTGTATAAAGAGGCCTCTAGAGTCCTCTTGGAAACACGCTCACCTGGTGGGAGATTGATGCTGCATATTGTCACTTCCATAGCAAGGGAGATTCGGACAGCGATCACTTGGAGTTCAGACACGATATTAATATTTTTATGATATATATTGCTTCGTGCAAATATTCCACTAGCCCGATCAAAGAATGGCTTGTCGGTACGATATACAACGTACCCACAAAGCATCGGATTGTCAGTTGGGCGGAAGTGGGTCTCCTGCAAGCACAAGATGGGGGGATGCCGGAAAGGAATTATTTGTTTAATTTCCTTTACACGAGCAAAGAAACCCCTACAATTCCATTGTAGTAGCGATTTTATTTATTAATATAAAGTTTAATTATCTTCGCAATCCATAACACTATTTCTTAAAAATAAAAATTAAGTTAGGACCTTTTTAGGCCCTCTTGCCTTTCCAGTCTCTCCTGGACCTCCCACTTCAGGAGAGGTTTTGTTTTATCTTGGAGAGACTGAGTCGGTGGATCCTTGCGCGAAGGCTTTGTTGAGGCCTTCGACGCTTTCTTTATAGTAATTTTATCGGCGGTCCCTCGCTGGCCCTTCCTCAAGGCACCAGTGGGAATCGCCTTTGCGGCCTCACATGTACTACCACTCATCCCAACCTCCGGAGTTTCAGAGGTGGGATTGAGCGGCTCGACAATGGCCGCACGTAATTTTGGGCCCCAAGGTGGGCTCGGGAGTGTTCCCCGAGGAGAGCTCCTTGGGGGTATTCTTCGAGGAGGGCTCGGGGGTGTTCCCGTGGAGGGCTCCTTGGTGGTACAGGTGGGGGAGACGACCTTTGTTGAGGTTTCGCCTCTTGTAACATTTTAGGCGCCACCTTAAGTGGCGCGTTATCACTAAGGATATCTCGAGTATAGACCAATGGCACAAGTCGCGTAGACGTTTTCGCAAGCTTAACTGCGCAATGTCAGTTGGGGCAGTTGATGTTCTGACTGACAATCTGGGTATATGAGGTTTGAAATACCGGAGCCTTACTAGATGCGTATTCCTTGCGTGACTGGGCATATGAGATCTTTTTTTCGGATTGTATTTCCAGGACTTTTTTCTTACCTTCCATTTCGGACCGGCCCGAGACCAGGCAGAATGCGGACCCTTGCAGTTGACGCAGTACTTAGGAGACTCACATGGTGTTTCGTGAGCCTCATGTCCGCAATCCGCACAGGTTGGCTTGCCACGGCATCGCAGCTTCGTATGCCCAAATTCCTGGCACTGAAAACAGCACCAGGGGTTAGGGACATACGGCCGGATCCTGAGCACGTGGATACCTGCTCGGTCCACATTTGGAAGGGTAGGTGTCGCAAATTAAAGGATATACGTATCGGTTTTTTCCTCTTGTCCGTTTTTTTGGTGACAATGCGGTACACTTCGGTGACGTGCTGAGGGGCAAGTTCCTCACAGATATCCTCAATGCTCACGCAGTCGAGGACATAGCAAGTGACCACTCCCTTTCAAACATTGAGGAACCTGTGAGGCTCCACCTTCACCGGTATATGAGACGTATTACTCAACGGTATTTCCGAAATTGCCATTACTTTTGAGGACTGAATGTCAGTCATTATTTGTATCATGATCGTGCCATCAAGCAGTTTTCTTATTTATACGTCAGATTGTGCTGCGCCATTTATCACTCTTTCGAGGATAAATGGGCTTAGTCGCTTTAAACTTTCATTGTTCCTCTACTCGAGACATTACCAGGAAGCGGGGCTGGGGCCTCACCACTTTATGACTTTTTCCATTAAAGTGGTTTAAAGAATATATTGATGGGGTACGTTAAAGAAAACTCAGTTCGGAAGTTTTTTGACCATGAGATTGACGGTGTTAGATCAAGATGCAAATTAAAAGGATGCACTATTGTTAAAAGGGTACATTATAATATTTTTTAAATTTAGCAATACCTTTAATCCAAAGTGCTATTTCCAAAGTGTTTCTCCGCTCTACTTCCAAGCAAATGCGGATACACTTCCTCTTAATATAAAAATATAGCCTTCCTCATTCATTAAAAAACCACAATCGAATCTAGAAGCCTACAATGACTTAGCCCGAATTGATAGAAAGACGCTGTGTTAAAAAATAATTTAAGAATCGGAACACTATCAGGAACCGAAAAGAACCGGAACCTTTATTGTATTCTAACAGGAACTTTTAAAATGTTTGTTTGGGGAACAGGAACCGGAACCAGAACCGATAAAAATTTCGGTTCGACTCCTTGCTCACACCTAGTAAAGCCACTAGATCTACTTTCACATTTCATACGTCAAGTCATGTTATCTACTACGATCACTTTCAATAGCTATTATCAATACAAATAAAATAATAATATATTAAAATACCATCAATATTGATCGTAAACAATACATGTTTGTGCTTTATTAAAGGCTTACCCACCTCTGTGGCGTAGTTGGCTTACGCACTAGTTTCGTGTTGAGCCAGACTGCCGAGGACGGGGAGATCGAGGTTTGTAATGACCTTCATTTGACCCATAAAGAATATTTGAAAGAATTGACAATATTCTCCTCTTAATTTTATATATTAAACATATTTTGCTTTTATTTGAATTTTATACTCTATTATTTCATGCCTAAAGTACGTCTTATTCAAAATTATTCATTTATTATAGTCAACAGATTCTAGCTAAGAAGGTACTAGCTTTTTTTTTTTAAGTTAGCACCCTGAAGTTAGAAGGCATCAGCTATTGTAACTAACTTCAGTGTGTTTAACGCAGTCAGGTAATAGTTGACACGTGGGGTGTTTTAAAGGCAGCTTCCGATTCTAGAACCTCCTAGAGCTTTGTTCTTAAATGTTCTATTGGACTGGGGAGCCGGGAGTCTGTATACGCTCTGGTACTCTGATACAAATCTTCGGCCTGATAAGACGTGTTTTGAGATGTGAGGTATTACGTGCGACACACGTTCACAAAGGAACGTGAAGATTTATTATCGAAATAATTCAATGCAATCCTGCGTTTAAAATTATTAAACATTATATATATATATATATATATATATATATATATATAATTCAAATAGGTGTGTTTAATAATATATTTTTACAAAAGTGCGGCATTTGGCAAAGTAATCATGATCATTTCTATAAACACGTGGCAAGTCTAAAGTTATTGAATAACTCACTAATAAACTTATTTCTGATAATAATAATTAATCATAAACATTCCAATCTCAACCTCAAGTATAATAATGATAAAAATAGGAAGAAAGACATGGTGCAAACAACGCCGTAACGAGTACCACTAATTATTGGACATAACATTCGGTCTCCAATACGGAGTGCTATGATACGAGACGTAAACTATGTCGCCACAACGAGGGGCCAATATTCGTAGTATAACATAGGACGTATCAAGTGGGGCCAGAGCCGAACTATTTCATATGGCTACCACGTGTGGCAAGAAACGCAGCATAACAGGTTCGAATCTCGGTCAAGTAAATTGTGAATGGTTTTTACGAAAAGGTTTTCTACTCTCCCTGTACGCAAATGTTGGTTCACTTCCTCTAAATTTAGCCTTCCCAATTCCTTATCCATTAGCATATTAGTATTAAAGCGTTTAACCCGAACGGATAATAAGACGCGGAGCTGAATAAATATATAAATAAAAGGCTTCTGCTATCAAAATTGGATTGTATTTGCTAGTTTGTAAGTCGTAAGTTCAAAACGTGGTGGTGACGTAATCATCCCTCCCTCCTCTCTCCTGACGTAGGTCAGGGGGTGATTTCAACCCTTTCTCTGGAAAATAAATCTGTGTCAAAAGCAATTTATTAATGGGAACTTTGTTAGGAGCGAATTGGAATTATAACTGTGGCGCTATATAAGTCCACATTCATTGAGGTGGAGGGTAAGGTATAAATCTCCAAACCCTACAGCCAGTAGGGCTAACCCGAATAAAACATTGCGAGGGTTGAATCATCTTTGCTCCATGGCTACTACTCCGAAGATGAATTGAAGTACAAGTAAGATTCTATAAGAATTTGAGCAGTGAAAACCCAAAGCAAAAAGGTACTGATTTTCACCTTAGGTTAAGACCAAAAAATGGCTGTTCCAGATATCTCTAGCCATTATGACAAAAACACAAAACACTAAGTAACACCACGACCGCTCTCTTAGGCCCTTTTACCACTGATACACAATAGTGTCCAGTCTGGTCCAGTCACAGTCAATCTATAGTGACTGACCTCCGACATTACGGACAAGATCACAGTCACTTTACAGGGTCTGACCTCTGACATTATGGACAAGCTCACAGTCACTCTATAGGGTCTGACCTCTGACATTATGGACAAGATCACAGTCACTCTACAGAGTCTGACCTCTGACATTACGGACAAGATCACAGTCACTCTATAGGGTCTGACCTCTGACATTATGGACAAGCTCACAGTGACTCTACATGGTCTGACCTCTTATATTACGGACAATGTCACGGTCACTTTAGTGTATCTGACCTCTGACATTACGGACAAGGTCACATACTATACAGTATCATATTTAAGACTAAAGTGACCTGACATAAGATAATGTGTAAATGCAAAGTGTTGATCGGATATTTGAATCAGATATTGTTTGTTATACTCAGAGCCCTAAGATGCTTTAGGTTAATAGCTACACAAGGTCTTGTTAAAATATGTAAATTTGTGTGTGTGGACAAAGTCTTTGTTTGATCAACGAATTAAGATGGTTGAATTGTCTTGTGTTATGTTATGTTATGTTATGTTATGTTAGGTTAGGTTAAGTTGAGGTTAAGTTGATAAAGATCAAATAAATTTTATTTTAAATATCAAGTTTTGTATTTGTATTTATTTGACGGCTGAAAACTATGTTTCATAATTTCGCAAATTCCAGTCGGGCTTGAAAAGGCTTGGTGTAGTTTTATCACGCTAATGTTCTTTAACCAAGATATCAATGTTCCTCTTTCTGACCACAGAGTTTCCTGGAGTTCCCATAATACATAACCACTTCCCGTTGACTTCCCGTTGATTAAAGTCTGTTGAAGATTTCCCTGTTCTCTAAGATGTCACCCGAGCAACTTATGAACTTGAATGCCAGTTTATTCCTCAATAACACTCCTGATCTTTCTTCACTGATAATGTAAGTGTAGCTTGGTTTTATGTCATAGAATATAATAAGTATCAATGGTTTGATGACTGTGAGCTCTTGGCTGTTTCCACCATAGTGTGGTTTATAAGATAGGGTCATAGTGTAATCAATCAAGGTAACACTGCTACGTTGCTTGGTTCCACTATGGTGCAGGTTATAATAAAAGGCCATAGTTTAATCAGTCAAGGTAAGAATGCTACCTTGCTTGGTTCAACTATGTTGTAGCTTATAAGCTTATAAGATAGGGTCATAGTGTAATTAGTCAAGGTACGACTTCTACCTTGCTTGATTCAACTATGTTGTAGCTTATAAGATAGGGTCATAGTGTAATCAGTCAAGGTAACACTGCTACGTTGCTTAGTTCCACTATGGTGCAGGTTATAATAAAAGGCCATAGTGTAATCAGTCAAAGTAAGAATGCTACCTTGCTTGATTCAACTATGGTGTAGCTTATAAGATAGGGTCATAGTGTAATCAGTCAAGGTAACACTGCTACGTTGCTTCGTTCCACTATGGTGCAGGTTATAATAAAAGGCCATAGTTTAATCAGTCAAGGTAAGAATGCTACCTTGCTTGGTTCAACTATGTTGTAGCTTATAAGATAGGGTCCATAGTGTAATCAGTTAAGGTACGCTTCATCCAATATAGCTAGAGTAAATCTGTAACATCTGTGTAAAATGTGGCTATTATTTATCTGTGATTTGTGTGGGGTAGTGTTCTCTGTTGTGGAAATAGGATGATATTAATTTGTAAGATAGACCTACCAGCGTTTCACACCGAGCTCCCTGGTGGGTAATAAACTCCCCGAAGATCCCGACCATGGTTGAGGTAACAGACAATGTTGGTCAATCTCAACTCTAATCCATTATTTCCACATGAAATTTTCCTTAAATTAACCCAAATCGGTGGTAGCATGGTCTAATTCGCTACCTTCGCACTATATTAGACGGCCGATGACGGGGAGATCGAGGTTCGATGCTAATCATGTGTATTGAGGGTAGTTTTTTTCTAAATGTTTTCCCATTGTCTCGTCACGTAAATGTGGGTAAATTTACTCTAAATTCAACCTCTCCAACTGTAACCCACTATCGCAATTGATTCATCCGCGTGTGAGAAGAATGGGTAAAAGACGCGGTGCTAAAATAAACACAGATTCAGATTATTTTAGACAGTTTGTGATTCGACTGTTCACGTTGTTTTATATTACTTATTTTGGTTCTCTTTTACAGATACTATCCAGTCGTTAATAGAATTACTGATTCTACATTGCTTAAGAGCTGCTCAAACGAAATATTGACAAATTAGAGTAAAGCTGATAATTGTTTAATTACTGAAAACTTCCACACCTAAGACTTTAACAAATTGTTCAATCAGGAATCCTAGTCATGGAACAAGTTATGAAACCAACGTTATAGAAGATTATTTATAGATATGCATAGACTGGAATTGAACCTAGAACCTACAGTACATGAACTAATAGCTTCTCAGGATTTCTCATCCATGGACCAAAACAGAACGTCATAACGTCGTCACCAATATGGTTTGGTAATTTTGATCCTCAACAGATAATACGAAAACCCAGATGCATAAAAGCTTGTGGAGAACTGACTTCTATTGTTGTTTATTAACAAAGAACAAAAATCACTTTTTTAAACATTATTACAACCATAATGATGTATTCATCAGAACTAAACTCAAGCTTCTGGAAAAACACACAAATATTTTCAACATTCCCTTAAGCCGTGATTTCTCATAGCTTTATGTGCTATAATTTAAAAACTAAAAATGAGTAATAGATTTTAAGAAACAACGATTTGAATAATATATAATCAAACCCATTTCGAACAAAACATCGAGTGTGGAAAATAGACGCAGTACAAGTGAAAATTATTTTAAAATAATTCCATGCTATTAAAAATAACTCAATCTAACTATGAAAATTTGAACATTTATTTCTGAAAATTATTTTTATTACGAGGAACAACTTTGAGTTCTAAAGTGACGAAGTGGGAAGTACAGAAGGGAAGGTGGAATGCCCGGAGGACATTGTTGAGAAAGGATAAAACTATTTTTAAGTGCACTTATTTCCTACTTTTATCTTCGTACGCTAAACGAAGCACCTCAACCTTAGTTGAACGTAAAATTTAGTAACTTCACAAACAGTTTCATCATGAAGATTAATTTTAAAGTTTATACTTTACTTGTATTAAATATTAACTATTTTTACTGTATTTTAGGATATGAGGATTTATCAAGATTACAAATAGAAGAAAGCGCAAGTGAAGTATACAACGAAAGTGAAGTGGGCTACACAAGTGAAGTGGGATACACAAGTGAAGTGTACAACACAAGTGAAGTGGGTTACACAAGTGAAGTGTACAACGCAAGTGAAGTGGGCTACACAAGTGAAGTGAAGTGTTATCCGTTTCTAATGGACGAGGAGTTTATTAAATGCGCAGAATCCAAGTTAGAGTCGAGTGGTCAGACAATTAACGAAACAGGAGCAGCTTCTTGTTGTTTGTATGAGTTCGTAGACAGAATAAACAAGAGTTATGATGAGTTCATTGTAGACTATCTCCGAGCAGACAATGTTAGTATAACGTGTAATATCACACAATACAACTTCACAGCTCCTCTGGCCTTCATATTGAACAACAGCATTTGCGCCCATGAAGACACGTCAGAAGGTGTCATGATTTGTAACTCTACCTGTGTCCAAGATTATCTTCGTAGTGGAATAAGTATCGGCAGTTCATTTTATAATGAATGTTTCATGGAGCTGAAGTCTGGTCTAAAACCATACCGGCTCGTGGCTGTAGGATTCGTTATATTATTAATCTTGTTTGGAGTTATGTTAAACTGTTCTGTTCTGATTGTTTATTGCAAGCAACGGTCTCTATGGAAGCCGCTAAACTTGTACCTGGTTAGCACATTACTAGCCGACACCTTAGTGTTGATAATCATACAGCCGATGTATCTAAAGTACATAGTTGAAGATGGATGGGTTCTGGGTGATTTGGCATGTAGGATATACCTTTCAAATGTAGTGATGCTTTTCTTTGTTATTTTATATCTGACGACTGCGCTCAGCGTTGAAAGATATCACCTGATAGCCAATTGCTTGCAAAGTTTCACAGCAGACGCAGATAGCACTAAAAAACGTGTAATAGCGGTTAATCTCAGTGTGTGGATTTTCGCACTTTTATTTTCTATTCCTAGTTACATCAAAGCTCATGTTAGTGAAGATAAAGTTTGCATTTATCTAGATAATACATCAGGGTTCAATTTGTTTACGTACGTACGTATAGGAGTTCAAGTATTGTTCGGATTTGTTCTACCATTTTCATTGATTCTTATATTTTATATCCTGACTTTTTTCAAAATCAGAAAGAGAATAGTTAATACAGAATCTAGAAGCAACACTGACGAAATCAAATCAAGAGAAAAAACCGCCAAAGCTTTCCTTGTAATAATTGCAATCTATTTACTTTGTCATCTTCCTATGAATATTCTTTTATTTAAGATAGTGACTGATACCTATTTTACACACCTGGCAGAAATTTTTTGATGCGGAAGTGCTTTATCTTTTATTCTATTATATAAAAACAATCAACTTCTGCAGTAATTCTGTTATCATTTTAATTATAAGCTCTGAAGTTCGTACACATGTTTATAACCTTAAGCATACATTTATAAAAAAAACTAAGTAACAAAAATATTTGATTGATTCTCTAATTAAAGTTCATGAATATGATTATATTTTGTGGAATAACTTTACCAAAATTAGATGTAGATATTATAGTGTAAATTAATGAAAGAATACAGTCAGTAAATGCATGCTATTATTCAGTTAGTAAGTTGTTGACACCTCGCCTGCTCTAAAGGAATCTAAAACTGAATATAAAAAAAACAATAATATTAATATTTGTTGTTTCTGGGTGTGAAACCTGGTCTTTTACATTACATGAAGGAAACAAACTAAGGGTTATTAAAAACAAGGTGCTTAGGAAAATATTTGGTCCAAAAAAGGCTAAGGCTACTGGAGATAGTAGGGGTTACATAATGAGTTACATACCCTGTACTCATCAAAAGATATTTTATGGGATAATCATCTTGCGTAAATTACGGTGGGCAGGACATGCAGCGCGAATGGGAGATTCTAGAACCTTGTTCAGGGTAATGACAGGCGAATCCCATGAGAAGAGACCGTTGGGAAGAGCTAGGCGCAGATGTGAGATAATATTAGAACGGGCCTGAAAGATATAGGCTGTAATGAGGTGGACTGGATATAGCTAGCTCAATATAGGGATATGGTGTAATGAGGTGGACTCGATAGAACTAGCTCAATATAGGGATATGGTGTAATGAGGTGGACTAGATAGAACTAGCTCAAGATAGGGATAGGGTGTAATGAGGTGGACTGGATAGAACTAGATCCAGATAGGGATAGGTGTAATGAGTTGGACTGGTAGAACTATCTCAAGAGAGGGAAAGGGTTAATGAGGTGGACTGGATAGAACTAGCTCAATATAGGTATATGGTGTAATGAGGTGGACTGGTAGAACTAGCTCACGATAGGGATAGGGTGTAATGAGGTGGACTGGATAGAACTAGCTCAAGGAGAGATAGGTTGCAATGAGGTGGACTGGATAGAACTAACTAAAGATAGGGGTAGGGTGTAATGAGTTGGACTGGATAGAACTAGCTCAAGATAGGGTATGTAATGAGTTGGACTAGGTAGAACTAGCTCACGATAGGGATATGCTGTAATGAGGTGGACTGGATAGAACTAGCTCAATATAGGGATATGGTGTAATGAGGTGGACTGGATAGAACTAGCTCACGATAGGGATAGGGTGTAATGAGGTGGACTGGATAGAACTAGCTCAAGATAGGGATAGGGTGTAATGAGTTGGACTGGGTAGAACTATCTCAAGAGAGGGAAAGGGTATAATGAGGTGGACTGGATAGAACTAGCTCAATATAGGTATATGGTGTAATGAGTGGACTCGATAGAACTAGCTCACGATAGGGATATGGTGTAATGAGGTGGACTGGATAGAACTAGCTCAAGGGAGAGATAGGTTGCAATGAGGTGGACTGGATAGAACTAACTAAAGATAGGGATAGGGTGTAATGAGTTGGACTGGATAGAACTAGCTCAAGATAGGGTTAGTGTGTAATGAGTTGGACTGGGTAGAACTAGCTCACGATAGGGATATGCTGTAATGAGGTGGACTGGATAGAACTAGCTCAATATAGGGATATGGTGTAATGAGGTGGACTCGATAGAACTAGCTCAATATAGGGATATGGTGTAATGAGGTGGACTGGATAGAACTAGCTCACGATAGGGATATGCTGTAATGAGGTGGACTGGATAGAACTAGCTCAAGACAGGGATATGGTGTAATGAGGTGGACTCGATAGAACTAGCTCAATATAGGGATATGGTGTAATGAGGTGGACTGGATAGAACTAGCTCACGATAGGGATATGCTGTAATGAGGTGGACTGATAGAACTAGCTCATGATAGGGATAGGGTGTAATGAGGTGGACTGGATAGAACTAGCTCAAGATAGGGATAGGGTGTAATGAGTTGGACTGGGTAGAACTATCTCAAGAGAGGGAAAGGGTATAATGAGGCGGACTGGATAGAACAAGCTCTAGATAAGTATAGGTGATGCACTCTTATAATTGTGGTAATGAACACTCTATTTCCTAGTGCCATATTGTAAGTATGAAGTAGCCTCGTGTAGCATGGATGCGTACTTTCAGTGGAAATTTAGAGCAATTATAACTCGTATTAAATAAGTCTTGTTTTATCTAACGATACAGGTAGCCTTAGTATAGCATTTTATTAACCTTAGCAAGAAATATACTGGTCATTTTAAGGTAGCAAGGATATACACTCATTTCCCAGATAAACATAATTTCACATATCTGGTGGATAGATGTCAACTGACTGAATACTATCGGGTGGATGGATGTCAACTGACAGAATATTATCTGGTGGATCGATGTCAACTGACGGAATATTATCTGGTGGATGTATGTCAACTGACGGAATACTATCTGGTGGATATATGTTAAATTACCGAATACTATCTGGTGGATAGATGTCAAAGTATCTATGTTGATTAATTATGTAGACTACATTTAACTAGTGCTAGGTAGATGGTAATGAAATGTACAGAACAAATGACATCAGATTATAATAATTGTATTTACTTGTACTAAGAAGGTAATATACACCCTGATTTACTTAACAATATCATCACGCAGTAACTAGAAAATTTACTACGTCCAATTTCATGTATTCACACTTTTGATAGATATAATACCTATAAAATAGCAATAATAATAATAATAATAATAATAATAATAATAATAATAATATAATAATAATAATAATAATAATAATAATAATAATAATAATAATAATAGTACAATATTACCAATGTTGGTCGTAATAATATTTTTGTATTTTCTAAAACAGGTTTCAAATGTCATTTAGTAACAAAATACATGTATATTTTCATTGTGTAGTTTATTAACACTATTTATAAATGTTTATATAATATTATTTACAATGTTTCATTTGTAATGATACTGATTTGGACCGCTCTCATATATTTAAAAAGTCATGGATGAAGGTATTTTTCTTCAATAAATTGTATGTAATTTATCCTTTTAAGACTTCATACATGAAGAATCACGCGCTTTTCAGAAATAATGTAGAAGGATTGCACCATTAAAACTTATTTTTTATTTCAAAATTTAACTCCGTAGTATTTACCAAACAAGCAAGAGACGTTAGTTTCCTATACCCAATAGGAAGTTGGCCTTCTAGACACCTGTCGCAGGGACGCTTTCGATTTGTTGGTTTTGACACTGGTCATGAGAGGTCCAAGGGGCAAGGGGTATGTCGTATATAAGCTGTGTGTGCGTATGAACACACAGAGTGCCGGCGACATAAACCTAGAATACGTGTAATATCATTAGAGTACTACTAACTTATATACAAAGAATACACAGAAAATAATCTGTATTTCAAGTAAAATTGTATAAGAAGATAAAATCACTCCAATAAATCGTGTGCAACATTAACAGTTGTATTTATTCAAGTAAAATATTGTAATAATTGGCGCTCGATCACGGTGCTATAAAAACAAATTATATCTCAATAATAACGAAACGTTATACATTATGTCCATATGTTTGATTCTATGTATCACAGTGTTAAATCAAAAAACTTGACATGACAAATATATCATTATTATAAAAAATATATATTTTGGTTTGATAATAATAATTATTAATTTTTCAACAGCAACATTTTTTTTTTGTAAACTTACCCTTGGCCATGTCGATATTCTTGTCCCTTATTGGGCTTCTAGGAATATTAGATTGTTATATTACTTTATAAAGCTAATTATACTACTTTCTAGGGTTCACTATATTGCATTCTAGAAGATATTATATTGGCCTTTATGTCTTATTAAACTAATTTATAGGTTAAACATTCTAGTGTTTACCAACTGCTAATATGTTTTAACTAAACCAAACTGGTCTTCATTTATATTTTAATATGAGAGATTCCGTACCTTTCATCAATCTCGTACCTTTAACCAAACCCGTACCTTTCAACAATCCCATACTTTTCCCCAATCCCATAACATTCACCAATCCCGTACCTTTCACCAATCCTTTACTTTCAACAATCCCATACCTTTAACCAATCCCGTCCTTTCACCAATTCAACGTGAACCTTATTCCTAAAAGGTTTGACGACACATTTGATAACATTTATCAGTTTTGATTTTATAAAGTTGGTCATGGAGGTTTGTATGGACACTTTCCAAAAACAACAGTATCCCTTCAGAAAACAACTCATAACTTCAGAACAAACAATGTTGAGACATTTGACAACATTGTTAGTAAAATATAGTAACAACTTATAATAGTCTATATTACTCAGTAGACTATAATAACATACAGAAATTTATTAAAAAATGTATATTAGAACACATCTAAGTGATACTATATTAATATCGTATCATTAAAAAAAGATTAATGGCTATATACTTTAAGAATAACTTTCTATAAAACATTGTTCCTCTAAGAAAAGGTAGATAAATACTGTAACATTATGAATAAATTTATGAGAGTTGAAAATTCATATCATATGAATAGTAAATAGTATATTTTATATATAAATGAGACACTTCGGTATATAATATTGTATTAGTTAATAACATACCGCATATCGTAATATAAACTCACAGCTAATCTGATTTTTAATACCACTATTGTATAGTGTTGTACATTATTATAGTAAAACAAAGAGTCAAACTACTACGCACTTTTTAAATACATGAAATTATTTCTTGTGTATATTTAACAATCTTTAATGAACTTTACATATATTACTGTTTCCAGCCTTTGGCATTGGTCACCTTTCTTTAATTAACTATTATCACTATTATTATTACCAAACAAATATAAAGATTTTAACATTTTGGAATATGCAATTATTTATCTTAAATATTGGCGTTGAAAAATGTGAATTAATTGCCATAGTGTAGCACAACATTGTATATCAAGATACAACAGCAATGTTTGCAACAAAATTGCAAAATATTTTAATTAAGTGATTAGAGTGATGTTAAAATATAGGACTTTTGAACTCTATATGGTATTCTGTCAATAGAACAGTTAAATGAAATATTTTAACATAAGTTATCGTTGAGAATCATGTGGTCAAATGAAGATACGATATATATTATGTTTGAGGATAATTTAGGCCACGATTACTGTAATGTATTTTTATATTTCAAATAAGGTTTATTCATACTATTATATTATTATCAAAAGAATTAAATTTTTGGTAATGTTGACAACTGTGTCAATTTAGTATGAAAAATCATAGATATATATGATGCAATATAACAATAGTATAGGCATTATAATTTGAATTTATTAAAAAAGGTTGGTAATATAATTACGAGTTAATATAATATATTGATATACATAATACAATGATTTAAAGGATATTGTGTAAGGAACGAGCTTGTGAGAATATTAGATAAGTTGAAAATAGGTTAATGTGAAACAGTTTATAAGTTAAAAATTATTATAGATATTTAATAGAAATTTGAAGTTAAATATTAAAAGTATAGTTAGGATCACCACATACAATAATTGAGAAAGAGACAATTACAGTAATCCTATTAATACAAAATAGGCCTTAATATTAGATTAGAAATTGAAATATAATGATTAGATGAAACACTTGGTTAAAATATAATATGTTAAAATTATTGACATAAGCTATGTGAAATTACAGTTTTGAGTATTGATTAGCAACTGACTGATCATAAATAGGCTTAAATTTAACTTATCAATTTACTTTCTTATTTTATACTCAAAACTGTAATTTCACATAGCTTATGTCAATAATTTTAACATATTATATTTTCACCAAGTGTTTCATCTAATCATTATATTTCAATTTCTAATCTAATAATAAGGCCTATTTTGTATTAATAGGATTACTTTAATTGTCTCTTTCTCAATTATTGTATGTGGTGATCCTAACTATACTTTTAATATTTAACTTCAAATTTCTATTAAATATCTATAATAATTTTTAACTTATAAACTGTTTCACATTAACCTATTTTCAACTTATCTAATATTCTCACAAGCTCGTTCCTTACACAATATCCTCTATCAATTTCTCCTTACTAAAGATAAAATGAATATAAATACAACAATGATTTAAGTTTTAACAAACATCTAAAAAGTTTTAAACATTTTAAAAATCATTAAAAATTGAAAGCTTTCGAGTCAAATTTCTTTAAGACTGCGATATGATATTTTTATTCAAACATATAAATATTAATTGTCTTGTGTTGAATTGGGATTAAATAAATAATTTAATAATGAAGATTTTTATAATTAAATGAAAAAAAGTTAATGTAAAAATTGAATTCATTCCTTAACTGAAGTTCCTTGTTCCTTTGAATGCTGCAATCGCTGCAACATATTGAACTTATACATGTCTAGATGCAGCACTGGGATTTTTTCGATGAAAAGGTAGCCGAATCCGTTTTGGGCTCCAGATATAATTGTTATTTTAATGCAAATACTTCCAATCAAAGACTTGAATCCAAACACTCTTCTTTAAGAGTAGGATTATAGAGAATTATAAAAAACAAAGGAAAAGTTTAATGAACAAATAAAGGTATATCTTAAAGAAGAGAAACATACAAAATTGGTCCACAGGAATCGATCTTAAGTCCATCGCATCCTTGTCTTTTTGATTATTCGTTGCTTTAACACCAATTGTCTTATTCTATTTATAAACTTCGTTTTTTATAGACATAATATAAAAACAAACGTTAAACAACCAAATTTGTTTGAAACATTCCCTATATTTTTAGTTTTTAAAAAAGTCATTGACTTAGTTAGATATAAAATCATACATCCAAAGCATATTTTATACATTAAATCAATTTAAGAATTTCGTTTTTATATAGTCTATTGTTACAAATTATCTTATTTTAATTGACCTACTTTTCTTGTACCTCCTAGAAGAATGCAGAACAGTATGTACATCACTGATTCTCAAGAGTTTAAGGTCAGGAGCTCTTATAAAACATGAGAGCTATATTTTAAACATATTTAATCATTTCAACACTTTTCATTGATACAAGTTTCATAAATTTAAATTAAACATACCAATTTGGTTTTGAAAAGAGAAAGAAAAATAATATTTAAAGGTGCATTAATTAAAAAGGACACGTCCCTATTGTGTAAATAAGTGAATATCCATCTCTATAATGGTTATGAAACTGCATATACATCGGTATTGATTTTAAGATTCAACATCCATCATTTTTCTAATGAAGTCAATCTTATCTGATTCAATTTATTTCTCACCAGGTACAATTAAAGCATTTTAAAATAGTTTACCTGTAATTTTATCATCACAAGATCATTAAAAAAAACTTTAATAAATACACCTGATACTTATTTTGAGGTACTGGTATTATTAGCGCCGATTCCTCCGGTCGAAATCTGGAGACTAATGCTGTTCGTCAATTAAGTGATCAAACTTCGCCAAGCATGGGCATTATAATGTGACATTCAAAAACAAAATCTGACTGACATATTCCCTTAGATCTAGACCTAAGTATCAATTGTAAAAATATAAAAATACAACGATAAACTAAGAATATCACGCTTCAGTTTTTTATAGTAGTGCACAACATATGTGTATTATTCATTTTCAAATGGACATATTTAATTTAAAATAAATAAATATATAGAAGATAAGAAAAAATTGGGTGGACTTACAGGGTGACAAATGAAGTGTAAGTGATAAGAGAACAATTTTGGATATGATATTTTTTGTAAAAGAAACTGGATTAAACACATCCTTAAGAGGAACTGTTTTCTGCACAACGTCAAGGAAAGGTCAAGGGATAGATTAGTTTAGTAATAAGAAGAGATCAAATACTAGATGACTTGAAGGAAAGAACCAAATTTAAGGAGCTGAAGGAGTTGACCTGTCCTAATACAGTAAACCTAATTATATAATATATATATATATTATATATATATATATATATATATATCTATATATCTATATATATCTATATATATATCTATATATATATCTGATATATATATATATCCCCACTTGAAATATAGTTGTATTTCAAATTCTTTTTCACATGCAATTCTAAGGTAAGTAAAAACTAACAACATCATGTGTATTTATTTTTCTGTGTCGTACGAGAATGTCAGCTAAGATCTCACAGACCAAAGAAATGAGGCAGAGTGTTAGACCTCCGAGAAGAAGGTAAAAGGGCATCTGAACATGGCTGAGTCCTAACGGTTTCAATGTGATTACTTTAGCCCTGTTTCGAGCCGACAGCGTTAGTTCGTATCTGTCATCATCTAACCACTTAGCACTGGTACCAGTCTCAAATAGTCTTCTAATTACAACATCGAGTACATCTTGATAGGGGGACTTGAAAGGAAAGTGTAAGACGGCGTTCATTAATCCATGGCAGGTACCTACGATATGCATTAGAGGATATCCTTCTTCATAATAATCATTGAGCTGCATTAATAGCTCGATCATATAGGATCCATCAACATACGCGGTTGTTCTATTAAACGCAACTTGGTCAAGTGTAGATTTTACGTCATTTACAAAAAAAATCCTTTCCAAAATTTTCTGAATAATTTTATCTTCAAAGTCAGAATTTAAAAGCATAGACCCATAATCAATGGAACGGTCAGGTAAATAAAGAGCTATCCCTAGCCCTGAATTCACCAACTGCTCCAACGTATCTATATCAGGGTAGTAATGGGGTGTCGTCAAATAACTGGTCAAACTTCCCTGATATGCGTTTAGTACTACCAAACTAAATACTAAACAAAAAAATAAAAACAATCTTTGAGTTGAGGAAACTACTATAAAGAATGTCCCACCACTCACCAGGATTCGAACCGTCTCCAAGAGCGTTTGAGTTTCGAAGGACGAGTCCTTCCTGAATAGCTTCCAGAACAGTGTAATAATTGGTACAGAGCAGAATATACCTGACCAAACAATAAGGGGGAAAGGTAGAATTAAATTCATATATTGCGGAATGCGTTGGGCTTTTGGAACAAGGAATTTAACACAAAACGACATACATGAAATAGTGGATTTGAATAGGTTCTTGATATACTTGATGAATAAATTTCCGATTATATCAGGGTTTATAATTTCACTAACAAGATTATCTCCCTTATCGTCGTACAAGACTTGTCCTTGTTTAATAATGACCATTGTTCCGTTAACTTTTCTTACAAACATTTGTATCGTGTTGTATGTAGCTCTTTCTCGTCCCAGTTTTAGACCGTAAACTTGTCTACCTTCAGATACTTTTATTCGTATCCGTTAATATCATTTAGTTTGGCTGAAAATATGTTTTGATTTTCCTTAATCATCAAACTTTTGGTTACTTCCAAAAATGAGCCCTTGTTTTCAAACTGGTTGAAAATCCATGCAGTCACTCTATTACTTAAAGCAGAAGCGTTAGCGTGATCATCATATTTTGTTAAAGTAATAAGTATTACGTTCAAAATATGATATTCCTCCCAAGTCCTGTGGCATTTTCTTTAAATGTTCTTATCACATTCTTATCGTCTGAAGTAATTGTGATTATAAAAGGTGTTCTCGGACTACCAAGGATAGTTTTCATAAATTCATCCAGAAGTTCCCAAAAATCCTCATCACAAACTTCCACGAACCAAAATATTACTTTTGGTATCGTTATTTTTCCTTTTAAGGCCAGTTTTTCCGGAAAAGTTTCTTCCAAGTCCATTGTAAAGTTTTCTCTTAGATTTAATGTTACTTATTGAAATAGTTCAGTTTTCCATATAATTCATTTGAGAGTGGGTGGTATTCTTGCAAAACGATGATGGTCAACGGCTGAGGTCCGTCTATTTGAATCATTCCAATGACCCAATCAATAATTTCTTTAAAAATGTTGCTGGAATCGACATTATCAACAGAAATATTTAATTTAGTTTCTATTTTGGAAACAAAGTAAATCATTAAAATAATTACTAACACTTTCATTTTAAGCCTCAAATTTTTACAACATAACTATAAATTAATAATGGGTTCTTTTTGATCAATTTGATAAAGTAATAAATAATAATACTAAACAAATTTAATTGTATTTAAACCTATTAATCATCCAGTAGTACGCCGTTTTTATTTCTAGTTAAATAAATAATAAAGATGTAGATTAGCTATGGGCTGCTTTTCATTAACTAAATTCATAAAAGTGTCACATTATTTCATTTAATCTTTCTTTTGATTCGATTAGTACTTATCACTCACTATACATAACATGTGAAACAATAATTTTTTCAAACTGAATTTAAGTTTATCATTTGACTGTTTTAACGTGATTGTTGAAAAACGTTAAACTTGTCGGGGTCGGCGGTATTTATTTGTGTTGTCAGAAGTTAATTATAAATAAAAGATTTCATAATAGTTTCTTTTACAAATATTTGAAATTATTAATATACAGTAAGTTAACTTCTCCTTTGTTCAGTTAAAATAAAGTCTTGTTTTACATAAATACAAAACATAATACTATACTCGATTTGTATGGAAATTTTTTTATAAACAATAAATAAAGTTTCTTTCTTAGATATGTGTGTCGCTAATAAATGAGACAGAAAAGTTAATGTCCATTTTCTTGGAGTTCCAAAGTTGTTTTCATCTCGAAAACGTATTTCAAATTTATTCACCGATCCCGGAAATATTTAGCTGTCATTAAAAAAAAAATTCAATATATTCTATTTAAAAGTTAAGCTTAGTTTTATTTTGTAAGAAAGATTTAACAGCAAAAGAGTCACTTTTACATATATCGAAAAAATAACATTTTTTCACAAATAACTAATCAGAATCTAAGTAATTTATAAACTGGCTGCGGTGTAGTAATATATAGAGTTTTTTTTTATGATAGATTACACTATTTAATAGAATTTCTATATGTTAATATTATTTAAAGTTATAAATATATTTTTCAACACATTATCGTTAAATGAAAAAGCCGACTCCTCAACATTGACTGAAATGTCCCCAGACAATTCCGTTTATTCTTTCGTTTTGTTTCACGAAACAATTATTTGTAAATTTTTACCACAACCTAAACACGCTATGTAAATAATATATTTAACATGTTGAAGTACAAAATCGATTCATAAAAAATAAATCTTCATTGTTATTAGATTGCGTGCATTTACAGTTAGTACATGATATATAAATGGCACGGTAGACCTCTTTAAAACTTTAAACAGAGACATTTACTAAAAACTCCCAACATTTGCTATTCAATTACATAAGAAATAAATTAGAAAAGAGGAGCATCACTATGAACATTTTATTAACAGCTTCACCATGGCAGGCCCAACTCAGTTCCCGCCCGCCTAAAGGTGATAAAGAAAAAAACCTACGATATGCCAGAAATGTGTGCAGTGCATTCGTACTTGAATGATTTCTCGACATTTTCTGCGGTGACGAAGGGGGACTACACCCAGTTTACAGCTTCTTTGGTGCTGACTGCGACAGTTAAAACAGCTGACTTCTGACAGTCAACATTTATATTCTAATGTTGACGTCAGGAAGTGACACCAACATTTAGGTTACAATAGTACTGTCAAAGTGACAGCTGCTAAACACATGTTTTTGCAGATCATATGGTCGGCGTAGGGATACATAATTTGGGTCGGACTTTCAAAGCCAGCTGTCAGCTGTAAGCTGTCAGTCAGCACCAAAGAAGCCATGGGGCTACTTAAGTGAAAAGTTTCTGTTAATAACTACAGTATGTCTCTATTCCAAAATTGTCAAAAATAGCCTTTAACGATTTTTTTATCCAAATATTATTTAATATTTCAACGAATTTAAATATTAGGAACTTCTATTAACTCTTTCCCTTTCCATTCATGTTTAGTCAGTTTTTTTTTTTTTGTTATCGTATGCCACATATGACCGGAAAGGACTTTGTCATCCTGGTTTGGTCGTCTTATGTGTAGACTATTATCCAATCTTGTGGCACAGGGACACACCGATACCCACAATAAGATGATGTGATGATGGCTATTAGGATATACTAGGGCTGGGGTTATTTTAAACCTAACTTAAAGCTAATTTACATTACCCTAGTGACCGTTGGACTTATTGCCCTTAAAGGAAAATACCCAGGGTATTAGCCGGGAACCTAACCGTGGACCCCTAGCCTTGTAGCCAGGTACACTAACCTTTATACCACAGTGCCGGTTTAGCCAGAAATGATCCACGTGTAATAGTGCTTGTGTAAATGTACTATTTCTAGCCGACTGTGTCACAGAGTTGAATGCATGTGATACACGCTCTCAATGACAGTTTATTTACCCTTCCTATCATGGTATATAGTTTTTATTGATAAGAAGAAATAAAAGGGAAGTGGAAAACTATACGCACTCTTCAATGATCTGCTTTAGAGAATAAATTTTTCATAATATTCATGAGTTTCTTATAGGAAACTGAATTTTGGAGAAGCATCAATAAATGCCATTGGTTTACTAAAGGCAATTATGTCATGGGCCATATTTTATATATTGCACAAAAAAAGAACCTTTGAAATAACATATTCACAAGATTAAAACTAATATATTTATAAGAATTAATAGCCGGAGCTATTATTTATGCTTATTAGTGGGAATCACTCCATCTAGATATCATATTCTGAAAATTGAAAAATGACACCTGGACACCTGGAATCATATATCTTAATATATGCGATCCCGTACAATTTAATAATTGTGCAAATGGCAGCAATATGCCAACTACCGAGTCGCAGATGGCTGCGTTATCCGATGGCTCGTGATAATAATATAATCACATATTTGTAGCCGACAATTTCCGCACGTCCATCATAGGCTCTGCCTTAAAATATGAGTGAAGAATGACCCTGGACACGGGACAAATCCTGGATAGCTTAGTGGTTAGAGCATTGGCGTACTAAGCCAGAGGTCCCGGGTTCGATTCCCGTGTCCAGGTGTCATTTTTCAATTTTCAGAATATAATATATTTATGCTTTAACACAACTTCAAAACTACCACCTGTTCTTTCACCGATAGATATTGCTACTTAAAGCCCAGAGTATCGATATCAGGAAGTGATGAGGTGTCGTCAAGAAGCTGGTGATAACTTGTCTGATATTCATTTGTCAGAACAAAACTTAACTACAAAGATAAAGGAAACAAAACACTTATGAATTGAGGAAACTGACGAAAGGAATATCGCCCTAATCCCAAAGATTCAAAATGGCTTCAATAAGAATGTTTATGTTTTGAAGAGTGTTATCTATTTATTTAACTTCCAAAATGGTATAATATTGTAGAAAGAGTATCAATACTTTACTAATATCGATATTTTCCTTTCAATACTATTAAGTTTTTACTCGTTACTTTGTTTCCGATATTTTTACTGATATTAGTACTCATACTCTGGTATCTGATCGGTATTGAAAGAAGTTACCTTTGTGTAATCCTCACTTATGCTGAGATTAATTGTTAATAAAGTGGACTGTGGAGGATGACCAAATGACACTATTTCTCAATTATCACTCATTTTCTGCAATTCATGTATTCAATCTCTTTTATATCATCAGAATTCATAGGCCTAGCTGTTCTTTCTTCTTTGTTTATCAATACATCTTGATGCCCTACCAGCTGATGGGGTAAGCGGTGACCAGGCTACTATTCCTTCCTTAAACTAAATAATTATTACTAGATAAACATTTTTTTTTTCAGATTGAATTTCGATAACAATATTAACTGTTATAGATACTTTTCTCTCAATACTAGTACGGTATTAATATTATTCTTCCGATACTTTTAATGAGTACAGTATCGATTCTTTTCTTTAGATACCACTTTCGTATCTGTAACACAATGCAGGTCAAGATAAAATTCCCCATATCAATGCATTTTATTTCTTAGCGAGCCTATAAGATATTACGTTGAAACAAAAAACATGAATTCTTAAATAATTCTAAAAATAGTCCTATATTGTTAGAAAGTTATAAATTTTCCTTGTAATAGTTTTTTTGTAAACTTTTTTTTATATAAATCATCTACAACTTAGGCTATTTGTCTTTGACACTAAAATTGCTTTTACGAGTCTTCCTGTCAGGATGTAGATTAAAAAAGTCCCGGGAAGTAAATATCTATTTAGAATAGGAAACAAGAAAAAGGTAATTTTAAAAAGCAAGTAAATATTTTTAAGGCTCATATAGTACAGTGACTGTAAACTAGTCAGAGGAAGAGGGGATGTGATATCAGTAGATAAACACGAGACCTCGCACGGTGAAGGGCTCATTTTCTTCCCTCTCGTTCTACTCCGTATATTAGTGTCTTGAGTCTGGCGGTACTTAGACTGCTTTAAGTGAGTCAAGTTAAAATGCTGTCTTGTAAAATAGTTTCGAAATATCCAAGTAGGCAAAGTCGCTAAAGATCCCATTTCTAAATATATATTGCATTGTTTCTTTATTATCGGAATTGGAGTTTTTGGTAATGACATAAGATTGAATACAACCACTGTTCCATTTAAATATTGGTTAAATTTATTTTATAATGCTGTTAGTATATGTTACATGTCCTGATTTGAAGACATATACATTTCGGTCCTCTGCATCCTTCATTCCGAATACATAAATATTTTGCAGCTTTTTTAAAAAATATATTTTTATATTACTTTTGATTAATTAATATTGAGATATTTATAAATCAGCCCTTGGTTCTAAACCGATTGAAAAATCACTCAATTTCTTCCTTACCCTTTGAAGGGTTTACACAGCTAAGTAATGCTATCGTTACTACACTAAAAATATGATAATTATTCCACATCCTGTGGAATACCTTTTCTAATATGTTTATTTCATTTACTATTGCCCAACATAGTTATTACTATAAATGGTGTCCTTGAGTTAACAAGGAGTGTTATTTTAAATTTTTCCAGTTCATAAAAAAATCATTATAATGTCCTATAAACTAAAATATAATAATTTTAAGATACCCTTATTTTACCAATTAAAGTAATTTCCTATAAAAATGTTTATCGATGTCCATATTTTTGCTGTCATTTACATTCATGTTAAGAGTAGTAAATTTTTCCAGTTCTTAAACAATTATTTATTTGAAAAAGCAACGTGGATATCTTGTAAAACAAGGGTGGTTAATAAATGAGTTACACTTCTTTGAACTAATTCATTAATGTTGTTAGTAATTTCCACAATATTACTATAAGAACTGATATTACAAATAAGACATTCAATTTAGTTATGATAATACCTGTGGAATACATTAGCTCAATAATCACTGAAATTTTCGGTCTCAGCGTAATATTTTTTAAACAACAATTAATTGTTAGCTATACGATCTTATATCCCTTAATTGCTAAGCTAATCTTTATTAGATAAACTAAATTGCTCTGAATTTATTAACAAATCAGTTGTGTACAAATTATATTTGTGACGTTATATTTATTATAGGTTTTGTGAAACAGATATTAATTAAATGTACTTATCATTAAATTAATTTATGACTGATTTATTTTAATTTATCTTCGCTAAAAAAAAGATGCAAGGAAGTACATTTTATGAATAATATTAAAGTATGTATTTTTTATTCAATTTTAACACTCGTAAAATAGTGAGAGCTTAATTATGCATTAGTATTTCGTTGTATATTAATATACACATTAATATTATTTATACAAAAGAGACTCCCTCGTTTAGAAATTATTCACTTTAAATAATTTTTGATTATAGAGATATAAAAATACTTTTTTATCACTTCAAATTATAGTATAATTTATAAACTGCAACCACTAAGTACCTCTTTTATATTTTTTCCCATTCATTTATTTAATTAAGTTATTATTTCCAAGTTCATAATAATTGACTCACTAATATTACTCACATAGTAAGGTCGAGACAAATAATGTCAGGACTATTTTTTAAATTGAAATTTATAATCTATAATTTATAACTAACCTAAATATTTATTTTAGTAGCCACCAACATAGAAATTACGAACACAAATATTATAATTGTCAATTTATTTTCACAAAAAGGACAATACAGATTTGTTAATTGACTATCTAGCAATAATAATTGCAATACAATTATTTCAAAAGGAATTTCTAACGAAACTCCTTTCAATGGACTGAAGAGTCAAACGTTTCAGTTTACGATAGTTTCACAATAGAATTGATTTATAATATACTATTTAAACCCTATCACGCAACATAAATAATATATTTCACTAATTGCTTGACATGTTAAAGCAATAAACTGTTAAAGGAACTAAGCACCGGGATAAATACATCCAGGAAAAAAATAATAGCTTCTCTTTTATTTAGTTAATATTGACTTATCTGACAAAATTCAACAACATAATACCTCACGTGTTGTTTGTACAAAAATAAATAATTATAGGTGTTTCGTTTCCTAAACAAGGGAGTAGCAAGTAGCTGCCACGACAATGTTTAAGTTTATGTCCTTGGATTTTCCAGATAATGTTCATATCTAAAACATATTTAAAATTTTCTTTATTGATCAAAGAAATAATTTTTGTAAGATTAATACTAAAACTGTTAGTTCCAATTTTGAAACTAAAGCTTAGTTTCAATGTTTTTTTTACTGATTAGTCAGCAAATACTAAGTCTATTTATGTGAATTATAGTGTTTATATATTTGCTAAGAGTTATACATAATTACAATACAATTATTTAAAAAAGACAATTAAATCAATCTCCAAATATTAACCAAAGTTTCACTGACAATTCCGTTTAATATCTGTTTTGTTTAGCAAACTATATATTTGAAAGGTTTCATTTCAACTTTAACACGCAATATAAATATTATATTTAGCATGATGAAGCATAAAACCATTAAATAAATGGGAACCTACATTGTGATTAGTGTAAGTACATTTACAGTTGGTTTATGAACTAAAACCAATTAAAATAGTAAAACAAATGAGTTTGGAATGACAAAGTCTCTACAAATTTTTTATATCAGTGGTTTGGGGTTGGTCGTTATCAACTCCATCTTACTCCCTTAATAATATCCACGCCAACGGTGTTGTGGTTTTATCAAATAAATTCCGATAGTCATTAATGGTTTGAATTAAATTTACTTTTGTATGTGTATTAGGCGAAGGTTATCCAGTTAGGAGGGTCTCAGAATAATTAATGGTTGTGTTAAACATCAAAAGAGGTAGATTCTCAAATAGTATTGATAGATTGATAAGAGGGATGATGGTCAAAAGTGTAGAGTAGATTGTCCTTGAGCTAAGTCCCAGATCTCCGAGTAGGATATATCAGTGGAAAAGATGTCCAGAGGAAAACTCGACATTGATAGGACATAACAGGGTTGGGTGATGTAAAGAGATGATAGGTGGAGGGGATGAATAGGTAATTAGTGACATGAGAATATGTTGGGTGTGTGGGGGAGTAGTGATAATTGTAGATGTTTCTTCTCAACGGGTCCCAAGAGGTCTAAAGCTAAACACGGTGGAGAGCCCCAGGCGTACAGGAGAATGCAGTTGAAATACTCTTACTTCTTAGAAAGGAATTCCTAAGGGAGCAGCCAGAAGGTAAATTTTTAGACCTAAGAATGGCAATTCTCCATATGATAAAAATAAGCCCGTTACTTTCTCTGGTAAATTACTGGCCATAAACAAAATGCAATTAAAATTTTTTTTTTCTCACTAATGGTAATTTATAACTGGTGCCTTTAAACTGTGTAAACAGTGTTTCTAACCATCGCTTGTAATATTTTACAATAAAAAGAATATATAATTATATATAAGTAATAATTAATAATATATTTTGTATATCTATATAGAGAGATAACTAATATATTATTACTTATTACATATATATTATATGTAATCGTCATGATATAGATTGAGATGATTGTTTAAAACTAACATAATAGTGTTGAAAGAAGCGAGCGACAGAACTGGTCTAGTTTAATTGTTATGATTATCGAGGCTGACAAAATAATATCTATTCAGAGGGGTCTCTCTACCGGTTTTCTACATCGCGTCAACGGGTACTTGTGCTGGAGGGCATCCGTCATGCCTAAGGTACCTGGTTTGAATCTGTGAATGGGTCAGCCGACACATTGACTAGTTATTCCTTACCACGCCAGTTCTCCCACGAGCTTTTAGGTCAAAATCCTTATATCTTTTTTTACATCTTTATAACATCACATTTTTGTAGCGACTCCTAGTGCTATTTATAAACCCTAAAAACCAAAACCTTTTATAAATTACGAACCCACACATCTATTTTACCACTGACCCTACACTTCCTTACAAGCTATCCTGACAAATTAGGCCCGGAGGAAGGGAGGTAGTGACAATCGGTAGTCAGAAGTGGTATTTTAGGGTTTCGACAGTTAATATAAAAAATAGCGGTACTATTTCAAGGGTTGACTCTGAAGTAAACGACTGTGACAAACAACCGTGAATGGATTCGTCAACGATTGGCACGTGCTGGGTGAACGAGAAAGCTGTAACCGGAATCCAGAGAAGAGGAGATCCAACACAACATCGGTGCACCACCAGTTGCAGAGTAAGAATTGCAGAACTAAGGTAGGAATTCTTAGACATAAGTTACCATGGCTTTGTTTGAAGCTCTGGGGGTAAAAGGCATCTGCAAACTGATATTAACCAATTAGCGGGGGAGATGAAGAATAATATGGCAAAAAAGGTAATGTTGGAAGCGGCTCAGAAGAACAGGAAGGATACAGAATCGATATCACTGGTTAGGAATTTCACCCTACTCGATGGATTATGAAAGTCTCCAGCAGCCTACAGGACTTGAAGATCTATGTAAGTTTTGTCCAGTTCTTTGAAACATTTTCAGAAGAAAACGCAACAGAATCTGCCTCAAAGCTACTGGATACCTTGAAACAATGCATCACTTTAAGACATTTTTCTTTTTGTCCCTCTATTGCCACGTCATAAAACCAGTCAGAGAGGTAAATGTTAAGATATAGCGTCAACGCGTTGGTGTTACTAAGGTAGAATCAAAACTAACATATTTCATTGACATTCTGGAAGAAAGGCGTGGAGGATATGAACGATTCTGGCGGAACTGCTCAGAGTAAAAAGCCAGCCTTGTTGAAGAGCCAGAGTTCCCCCGACAACGCCACGTCCCAAAGAGGCTTTAGAATCCTGGTGTTGCTGCACCTCACAAGTATATATTCCAAAATAATATTTCACTCAAGAGTATATTTATGTATGTGCCACAGTGAAATCAGTTATAAAGAGAAATTCAAATCGTATGGACTTCAGAAAATTGTATCCGTAAAGTGCGTATCTGCTGTAAACAAAGGAACTACAAAGCTCGAGCATAGACGAGAGTTCTTTCTTAACGATTTAGATATCGAAAGACTCTTTTTACACCTATCCATAATTCGGTCACATCACCAAACATAAGAGAGTAGCCATAACCTAAATGCGTGACATACGAACGAAACACGTGTTTTATCTTGGATGGAGCGAATCACAGCGCTTGCCGCATAAACCTACTGCTTGAACGTCACAAATGATGAACTACACTACGCAGTGCTACTGAAACATCAGCGTCTTACGCAAAAATAGGGTCACGATTGAATCAAAATTCGATAACATACTATCTTATACCAGGTATTAGAAAATAAGACCTTTTATAATATTGTTCGATATGAAAACTATGCAATCTTCAATTTTACAGATTTAAAAAATTATATAAAAACATGTGAACGGAGGAGACATACAGAGTAACGAGGACACACCACATGTAAACAAGGGAACAATCTGGAAACGTGGATACCTTTGAATAAGTACAGCAGTAGTATGGTAATGAATGTGGGGTATTAAACAATTCTACATAATTTCAAACCAATTTATAAATATTATTTATTTAAAATTAGGTACATTAACTAGTAATAGCTAAATATATTAACTGATTTTAAGAATTTTTTTTAAATTTTATGGAACATGTGCTGGCCCCGCTTGTTTGTTTATAGTTGGAGGGTTTAGCACTTGAACAATATCACTCATATCTATGACAGAAATGTCCTCTTTTTCACGGAAAACAAACTTTTCCCCGACATAATTTTTCAAGAAAGACAGGTGAATTCTTCATGTGGGTCTACGCCTGTATAACAGCAATGTAATGGCATATAGCTTGACTTCCACTACCACGAAGTCATTTACATCCAACTCCTTTTCTATTGTTGGCTCTTCAGCCTCAGATTCTGAGTATATATTGTCAACAACAAGTTTGGTTGACTTTGGATCTGTACAAAATTGCTAAGGAAAATGCTTTTTGAGCTTGATTTTGACTATCAGATTTTACAGTCTTACCAATTATTTCCACTTAATTTTAAGATCACCTAGGAGTGTCCTTTCATCTATTGTCATTATGTGGATACTCTTAACCTCTCTTTGTAGCACTTCATACAAGACTTGAAAATTAGGGATGTCGGTGCCTGTAGCAACAAGCTGTCTGCCGTTCTCTTCAAACAGCCTCCAATACCATCTGGAGCACCCTTGCCATGTCCAGCTCTGAGTAGTGCCAACGAATGGTTTTACACACACCCAACACAGATGGTAGATAGTTCCCAATCAGATGAAACATTATACGATTTCTGTATTGAGTCATTGGTCGTCACTTACAAAATGAACAGTTTTTATATCAGTTACATAAGTCTTCAGTTTTTCAACTACAGGCACTAAGTGAGCTAAAATGGCAGTGGAATCGTGTCGCAAGTTCTCTGCGAGCGTTCCAAAAGACACAGTTTTCATGATTGAGTTTCATTTGAGAAAATATATGCAACAACTGTATTCAGTGAGACTTGACCTTTTGATGAGCCAAAATGTGCTGCCTGGACCTCGCTTGCATATTTACAACCGTAATTCTCAGAAAAATCCATGTGGATTAAAAGTTCATCTGAACTTAAACTTGTCTTTATCGAGTCCAAGACATGATACTGATGTTTTATGTTTGCGTTATGCTGTAAAAACTTTAAAATTGACTTCTCAAATTCTAAAACTAAATCTTTCTTTTTACATGTAATGTTTTCTTTTACTGTTTTTTTTAATCTTCTCATTTCCTTTCACTATAATATGAGATTTTTTCACAAGCCATTTTGTAAGTATAGTTTCCTCAAGCTTTTCATACTCGTGGAACTCAATACTTTTCATACAACATTTCTTACATGTTCTTTCAAGAAAAGTTACCTCAGATTTGTCTTTACAAGTCATGGATTGAATAATATCTCGAGGAGAACTTCCACTAATCATATTTAAAGATTTAAGCTTTTTTGTAAGTAGGGAAAAGTTTTCATGGATGCTACACAAAGAGGTGTCTCTGTCTTTAGCAGAAGAAGGTACTACCCAAAAAGGATTATACGGACAGAACAAAGCATACGGTATCTTTAAATCAGGATGCAGATTTTTAAATTTTTTGTAGAGATGTTGCATTGTTTCATTTAGAAACGTTTTCTGTTCCTTAACTTTTTTCCTTGTGACTGTTTCTTTTTTACCTGCTGTCAATCTTCTATTTTCATCTTGTAGTAAGAAGTTGTGTACGGTATTTTTAGTTTCAGTTCTGTGTTGTAATGATTTATCTTGTTTAGTTTGGTTGGGCTTCATTACCTTGTTAGATGTCAAAGCTTCACTTTGTGAATAAGTCTGTATTTCTTAACAACTGACCCAGCTATTTTTGATACATATTCCCGTTTCTTTCTTCTGTTTTGTTCCTTTTCAAAACACTCCTTTATTTGCTTCTCCATTACTGCTCCAAAAAGTAATTTATATCTTACTATAAGTGATACTTTTTGCCCAACAAGTAAGCTTTTAACTAGTTTTCTTAGGGTTTTATCCTTCTCTGTGACAGTTTTATTTTTTGATCTATGCAGCTGCTGTCGATATGTGGCCATTCTCTTCTCCGTTATTTTCAATCTATTCTGTAACTCCTTTATAGTTGTCTTTAATTGTTTCTTATTCTTTATTCTTCGTTTTTGCCCACTATTCCTTCTGTTTGTCATCTTTACTAATGTTATCTTCTCCATCTTCCATTTGGACATCAAGCAGCACAGCAACTGGGCTAGGTGGTGGTGAATTAGCTTCCAAATTTTCAATTTATTATATTGACTAAATTTTTTCTAGTTTTGACTCTCCACTTTTCCTTAGTATCCTTTTTTCCCGATCAGCCATAATGGTACTGGCTGTTTTTAGTTTTCCTTCTAAAGAAAAATAATTTATTTATCTGCTTTTGGAAATGCTTTTAGAAATGAAAATATGGTATATTAATAGTTGCAAATACATGTAGGTCAATAGTTTAGTTAAATTAGCCTATAAATATAAAGTTCTTCAATTAATTCAGGCTTACATTTATTCTGCAGGCACAACTTTAACATAATTAGAAAACGTGTATCCTCCGTTATTTTACTTGTATACTCCATCACGTCTATTTTGTAACGGAGGATACTGTAATGGAGGACACATTTTCACATTTATAATTGTGTAAAATATTATATTTTGGGGTTAGGTTAACTAACTGCTTTGGAATGGCAAACGTTGTGGCATTTTAATATGAAACATCCATAATTATTTGTCTAAGAATAATTACTACCTTTTTAAATAATGAACGGAAGATACACAAGTATATGACCAACCAAATAGATTTTGCAAACAACGAAAATTAATCCTTATAAATCACAACTATCAGCATAAATTACACATGAGGTATCCACAAAATGGCTTCCTCACTAATGTTCTATTGAGTATGAAACCAGTGCTGCTACCTGGTTGTATTATTTAAAGAAATTTTAATTTTGAACGGAGGATACACAAAATTCTGTGACAAATTTTGCTTGATTACAACCACACATTATAATTAATTTTAAATTCAGAAATATGGCTACATAAAACAAAATTGCTATAGTATTTAATACATTATCATCCTTATAATTTTATTTATTATTTAAACCATAGTAATTGTAACAGCAGTGGCGGCTCGTGTATAGGCACTGCGGAACTGCAGCACCCCCTATTTCCACTTGATATAATCGATAATATTTAATATAATGAGTCCTTTTTTCTTTAGTTCTTTCTTTATTTTTGTAGTAAAAATATATATTCCTTAAGCTTAATGTCAGTACTTAGTAGCCATCCCCCAGTTTATGAAAAATATACAAACATTTTTCTATGGAACTGTGCGCTTCCCAGTGCCAGTGACGTGGTGTTTGACTGTTGTGCGCATGCGCACATAGGAGGGGGTGGGGAGGAAGGTGGGACTGCCAGGTAGAGAGAGCACTGTTGCTCTCGCAGTGCGGCTCTGGCGTGATGGTGGAAAGAAGTAATTTCACTCAGCTTGTGTTGTGCTTAAAAACCGTGTACCATATTCTTGAATGTGATAAAGTGTAGAAGAGTGTAGAATTAGATTATTATTCTGCTTCCAGCTATTCTATTTGATTAATTTTTTTCTGTTCTTTATTTAACAGAAAACTTTAACCATGGCCTTGCATTCCCAAGAAATAAGTTTGTGCTGTAAGTGCAGTGCAACAGCTTAAGTTTTCACAGCTATCTCTCATGAGAAAGTTACAGTTAAGAAAAGAGGTCGTTCACACCTGATATTCTAGTATCTCAGCCCGCAAAAGCAACAACAAGAAACATATTCGTAGATTTAATTCTGAATGGTACCAACGGAAAAGTTGACTTTGCGGCTGTGAAGTAAAAATGCACTGTTTTGCTTCCCGTGTTTGCTGTTTGGAGGTTATGTACCGTGGACAAAAGATGGTTTTAGAAATATAAACAAAATTAAAGAAAAAACTGAAAAGCATGAGAAGTCAAAGAAGCACGTTGATAATGTTGTTTCACTGTCACTTTTAGGAACCGTAAATATTAAGGAGAAACTTAGTGAGGCATACAGACTTCCAATCGATGAGCATAATATAAAAGTTAAAAAGAAGGTGAAATTTTGTACAAAATAATAGACTGCATTTACTTTTGTGGAAACTTTGAAACTCCCTTACGTGGACATGATGAAAAAGACGACTCAGTAAATCCAGGGTATTTAGAGGATTAGTAAATTTTGCATCTAAATTAGATTAAGATTTGAAGAATCACTTAGAAACCAGTGCAGTCTTCAAAGGTGTTTCAAAGACCATTCAGAATGAGATACTTGACTGCCGACTACAAATATACCATGAGGAGATAAGGACGGAAATTAGAAAAGCTTCCTTTGTAGCTGTCATGGCTGATGACATAACAGATGTTTCGGAACACACTCAAATGGTCCTTGCTCTACGGTAAGTATTGAATGGAGAAAATATTTGAGCGTTTTTGGGGATTCTTTATTGCAGAAAATCAAACTGCAGATGGCATATCAAAACGTATTTTAGAACAATTGGACATAGTCCTTCAAGGAAATGGACAAAAACTGATAGCTCAGACATTTGATGGTGCAAATGTCATGAAAGGCAAAAAAGCAGGAGTTCAAGCAAAAATAAAAGCAGTTTATAGTAATGCACATTTCATTCACTGTTATGCACACCAACTTAATTTAATAATGAGAAATGCAGCAAGTATTACACGAAACGCAATAATTTTTTTCTCTAACATTCTGGCTATTCCAAAATTCTTTTCAAGATCACCACAACGTGTGTCCATTCTCAAGAAACATATGGACGTCAGCATTCCACGTCCATCCTCTACAAGGTGGAATTTCAACATACGGACCATAAATAGAATTCATGATTCAGTCAACATCAAATGCAGATCAAACCATTGCAAAAGCAACAGGAATTTTAAAATACATGAATTATGATAATTTCAAGTTTTGTTTAGAGCTTTTTCATCAAATTATGCCTCATGTTGAAATAATTTACAACCAAATGCAATCTCAAGAAATTAGTGTGTTTAAAGTTAATGAATGCATAACAAATTTCAAAACTGCTATTTTAGAATTGAGAAACTCAAAGTACTGTGAGAATCCTTCAAAGACACTCATGGCAGAAGCTAAGGAAGTGTGTGACTATATATGTGTTGATATAATGGAACAGATATTCTTCCACTAAAGACTTAGTAGCTGCTAAATTGTTCAACAAGAATTGCTTCACTAGATTTAAGAATGAACATCCCACAAAAAGATAGTACTGACAACTGAAACTTATTTCATGATTGACAAAGAAAAGCTTGAAACTGAACTAAAAGTATTCTATTGTAGGACTGATATTCATGAATATTGCAAATTAATTGAGCTGCTGAAATTTATCTTGGAAAATAATCTAGATGATGTTTATAGTGAAATTACAAACTGAAAAAAATTCCTCTTGACAATTCCCATGACTACATCAGAGGCAGAGTGCTGCTTTTCAACATTGAAAAGAAAAAAAAACTTTTTAAGAAGCACTATGAATTCGGAAAGACTAAATGCACTCGCAATACTTTCAATGGAGAAAAAATTCCTCAATTGTCATCCAGAGATCAAGGAGAAAATTATTGAACTTTTTGCGCAAATTAAAACAAGAAGAATGGATTTCATTTTTAAATGAATAGATCAAGCTTGAACTGTAACAATTTAAGTTAAAGTAAGAAAAAAGATTTTTTTTGTTAAGATTTTATCAAGTTCCTGAATAAATTTTCTTTTTAAACATTTTTTTTTTTCCTTTTACAAAATTTTAAAACAAAGGCTAAAAATTTCTGGAGCAGCACCCCCACTTATTTTAGCTACGAGCTGCCACTGTGTAACAGGAAACAAAACTAACTGGCCTGTGACATGTAACGAACGGATACATGTATCCCTCCGTTCAGCGTAAAAAACACAATAAATATAATTTTTTCTTAATAAAGCCTAAAGAATATTAGCAAATCAGTTGCCTATTACAAAAAACACAAAAAAAAAGCCATATTTTAATAGTTTATTTTGTCACAATACCCTTGTGACATGAAAAGGCCCCTTTTTTCTAGAATGACCCACATAAGGATGTACTGGACAACTTAGATCTTGGATCATTTGTAAACGAGTTCATAAAAAGACACCCAGTGCGTAAAACAACTTTTCCTTGTTCTGAAATAATTTTGATAGACTTTTTTTGAGTATTTATTTGATTATTTAAAAAAAAAGGTATTACATTTAAATTACCTTGCCTAGTTTACTTTAATATTCTATTCAATACAACTGTTAAGATACTTTGTAAATAATATTTTTCCATTGTTTTAATTTTTTTCACACATCTCCTAGATCCGAGAAGAGGAAGCTTGATTTTTAGTAGGATATATCCAAGCACAGCTCTTTAAACTAATACGTTTTAATTTAAAAAATAATAAAAATTAAGGCCTAAATAAAGCTGAAACTCAAAAGTCTTTAGGCCTTAATCCCCCCCCCCCCTTCCAAATAATTTTTACAAGTAATACCCCTGACATTAGACATAAAGGAAATTATTTGGTTCTAAATATTATCCCTAAGCAATATGCGATTCTTGGGAAAAAAAATCCTTCTTAAATATGTGAAATTCAGAAAACGATTATTTTGGTCCTAATGGAGCTATAATAAGATTTCTCGACTTAAACACCGTAGATAGGCCTAGATTAATAAATATATTTATTAAATTTGTTAACTTATATTAATATATAACCTACAATCTGTTATTTTGTTTAATTGCTACATACCTTTACAAACCAGTTGTTTTGAACTATTTACATTGACAAATTATCCATAAAAATTGTAATATGCATTTGTAATAATATACACCATTTTATTTCGTCTTATTACTATGCTGTGGGTTTCTACGTTCAAAAGAAAGTTCCTCCTAAGCATTTTTCTGATCTAGTTTTCTTTGTACCGAAGAATCACATCCAAAAAGGTTCTCCTCCCCACCTCTCTTCTTTGTATTTGTTCATTTATCTTCCTGTCTGTCCACCTGATCTTTTCAAGTCTATTAAACTTGGGTAAATATACAGTGAATGTGATGATTATTCATGGAACGAACAGCTAAAACAAACCACTGGTAGTAAATAAAGTGTTTTTTTAACACATAAAATACTAAAATAGAATCTAACATTGAGTATTGGCAAAACTAGTAAATTTTTGGTATATATTTCAGCAAGTATTTAGAGCATCTTAGAAGAGGAACGACGCCAGTTGTTTAGGGGCTATTCTGAAGTGCTCTAAATGATCAGCTACAAAGTTACAGTAATTTGTGGGGAAAATATCCTGCAGCTTGAGTCCCTGTTTAGTATGAAGGAAAACGCCCCAACCCATCTTGAAAGTTCAAGTTAGACAACAACCGCGCAGCGCTGGGCGGTCATGTGTTCGATACCAGTTAAAATTATAACATCAAAGATAGGTCAGAACGTGAAACTGCTGAGTAGAGACATTGATAGGACAAAGACCTTCATCTAAAACCTTTCAATTAGTTATAAAACATGTATCATATTTATGCATTCGTATAGCAATTAATCTATTTCAATCAAGACGATTAAAACAAACCCTAAAATCATTTACCACTGTTTATTCATCCCAGTGAGCCATCCTGACATGTCGGCCCACAAGAGAGAGAGAGAGAGAGTAGTGACATCACTATAAATTGTAACACAATTTTATTTATTGCCTTTACTCTACATACTGACATGAAATACAATGATATTTGCAAAACTAGATTCTGAGAATTAGTTAAGAATAAATAATCGCTTCAATGAATTCAGTCTATATTGAAACCAAAGTAATGTTTCAAAAAATTCACATGAATAATTCACATTGAATTATAATTTTATAAATTACTTATTAGAGAAAATAAGCATAGATATAAAACTGGTATGGATTTAAATTATTATGAGAAACGTCTGTTTGTATAAACCAGGAAGTCTAAAACAACGATATGATAAAGGAGAGGTCAGAGGGAAGTATTCTTTTAAATGAATTCGATAGCAACACTCAAAAAATAGATATCTCATACATACTTAAAAGAAGGATTTTATAAACTGTCAAAAGAACCACATTTATATCAAGTATATGAATTAATTTTTTGTCAAATTTAATTGAAAGATTTCTCGATTGTTTGAACTACCTACTCTATTCTGACCATCACTAGTGCTACATAAAGTTCCCTTGCCAAGGAATGATTAATTAAACTGTTGGTTTTAATTTAAATTGGCTTGTAAATCATAAACAATGTTATCTTTTTAAAGGTTACTTATTACAAATGGTTTAAACATTCATTATCAATTAAAACTCATTTTGGCAAGCGAGAGGTATAGAGCGGTACTGTCGCAATATAGGTAGATTGTAAATTTATTGATAAGAAGATCGTGGATTCGAATCACGATCAAGTGTAGTTAGGTTTTTATCCTGAAAGGTTTTACACTTATACTACAATAAATTAGGGTGCGTTTTCACTAAATTCGATTGTCCTAATTCATAACACACAAGGTTATAGTAAAAAACGCCAGTAAGAGCTTTGCTAAGAAATAAAAGAGTGTAATTACCAATTGTGTTGTACGATATATCCCTGTTAAATCATATCAAGTTAAATATCCTTTTATTTTTCGCATTTATAGTTACATCTTTGGATGCAAAACTAAATGTGTCTAATTGTCTGACAGAGTTTAATACAAATTTATTGTCATTACAGTGGTTCCATAGGTAGGGCATTCGTCTCGCAACAATTTATATTACTAATGGTAGAGAGATAAATATTTTTATCCCATCTGTGTATAAGGAAGGTGTATTCTTGTATTTCCCTGCCTTACTCCTCCAAACCCATCTCCACTAAACAAATGCCATTATATTTTTTTATAGAATTTATCACTTCATCTTTTACTCTTTTTTGAAAATTTTGTTGATAGCACAAACATGTAATATGATATTTTTGTTTTGTATTTTTGGTTTTCCTTACAAGTTTTTTTAATGTTTATCTGACTTAGCATACTTTGTACAAAATACTGCTTAAACTATTTTTACTCCTCCGTGAATTTTACAACATCCTTCTCTTTAACATTATTTCATAAAATTTTAACTTTGACATTTTCCTTTCCCCTACATATTTTAAAGAATTTCCTAATATATTAAAATATTTAGTACAAATTTCTATTTTACATTTACTTCCCCTTCCATGTTCAATATAAACAATTTTATGTCTTATATTTCATTTCCCTTTCTTGTCCATTATAATTTTATTTTTCCTTAGCATTTTTAGTACTATTTTAAAATATATATTTCTTTCCCCCTCTATGTGCAATACAATGTCCTCTTACCTTAGAATATTTAGTACAATTTTACAATTTATATTTATTTCCCACTCCATGTGCAATACAATGTCCTCTTACCTTAGCATTTTTAGTACAATTTTCAGTTTTACATTTCCTTCCTCCACCATGTGCATTACAATGTCCTCCTACCTGACTATACTTGGTACAATCCTCAGTTTTACATTTACTTCCCCTTCCTCCTCCGTGTGCAAAACAATGTCCTCCTTTCAGAGCTTGTTTGGTACAATTTTCTATTTTACATTTTCTTCCTCCTCCATGTACAAAACAATGTCCTCTTAGTTGAGCATATTTAGTACAATTTTCTGTTATACATTTCCTTTCCTCTCCATGTGCAAAAAAAAGCCATCTTTCTTTGAATGCTTATTACATTTATCAATTTTACATATCCTTCCCCCTCCATGTGCAAAACAATGTCCTCCTTTTAGAGCATGTTTAGTACAACTTTCAGTTTTACATATCCATCCCCCTCCATGACCTGAACAATGTCCTCCTACCTGAGGCCTCTTAGTACATTCTTTGGTTTTACATATCCTTCCTCCTCCATGTGCAATACAATGTCCCCCTTTCAGAGCATGTTTAGTACAATTTTCAGTTTTACATATCCATCCTCCTCCATGAGCTGAACAATGGCTTCCTTGAGGCTTATTAGTACAATCTTTAGTTTTACATTTCCTTTCTCCTCCATGTGTAATACAATGTCCTCCTACCTGAACCTTCTTTGTACAATTTTCAGTTTTACACATCCTTCTCCTTACATAATCTGTACAATGTCCTCTTCTCCGAGTACTCGTAGTGTATTTTGCTAATCTACTTTTTGTCCTAGTTGCTCCAGGTGATCTAGATCTACAAAACCCTCCCGACTCAGGATGTCTACTTTTCTTATTGTTTTCTCCATTATTTTTAAAATTTTCAGCCATTAAAAGATTATCTGAGCAAACATGTGATTTATATACACTTTTATTATAACTATCCTTTTCCACTTGACTATATTTTCCTTTTTGATCAAAATTTAATAAATCTATTGTTTTACATTTTAAATTATTAATTTTATTTTTTAGTAAAGTGTTATTTAAATCTGTTTCCTTGTGTTTTGCATTAAAAGATAATTCTTGATTCTCTTTAACACATTTGATATTCAAATTAAAATCAGAGCATGCTTCTTCAACTAGGTGTGACTCTAACATTTCCCTTGATAGAGCAGATTGATCTTGTTCCAGTTTAATCTGTAAACAAATTCAAACAACTAATTAAATTGTGATGTAAATATTTTTAAATAGTTGACAATTGTAGCTTGGAAACAACCTCAAACATGCAACATTTAACTTAGTGCGCCAATGCTGTACATTATACTGTTTGTTACCAGAAGTAGCTAAGACTTTTATGTTTAATTTAAAATAATAAATTAATACCTGGTATTTGTTGTCTAAAGTGAAGTGGTCTGGGGTTGATTTCATTATTTCTTCGCAAGAATCACAAAAATTCATTTAGTTTTCACAACACCATCAACATTATATGGGGCGTCAGACTCGTTCTAAGGATACAATACAAATAAACATTTTTCATCAAAGAAAAACACCATTTGCTATAACTATATATTAATTAAAGTAATTACATTATGATGTAGATATCGTAAACAAGTTAAATAGCACAGACACTCAAGAGATGGGCTGATTTGGACATGGAATCCTATCAATATCAGAAAGGATTATGTAAGGTAGCTTGGTCCTTGGGGTTCCCACATAAGTAGTTCTAACTTAATAAAGGAAAAACTATAACATATTTATTTACACATATTCTCAAAATAAAATTATACTTATAGTTTAGAATGAAGAGAAAAATACTCGAGCTTTTACAACAGTATGGAATGCTACACCCTTGTTGTATTTCAGGGTTGTATAAGGCTGGCGTGGTCTTGTTGAATGGGCACCCGAGGGACGGGATCTGAATCCAGCTGTTTTGGTTTTTTTTACCTACGGGGATATTTAAAAGTCATGGACTTGATAGTAGAAATCATGAACAAATATATAATCAAGATAATAATTATTGAACCCTGAATACGTATTAATCCGACGTCTTCTATGAAAAGGGTTGATATCTACCTAAAGAACTGGGAAAATACAGGGACATTTTGGTGTTTGCAAATGATAGTGAAAACACTGGGAATTTCACACAAAAAAATTAAAAGTTATTTAAATATTTGTTTGTATGAGACATTAAATCACATGTTTAAATAGACGGCATTTACAGAGAGTAAAATGGAAATAAGTATTTCAATGATCAGATAAAAAAATTATATATTATACTACCCCTCCTACTTTTTCTTCTTCCATTAAACATTGGGTTGCATAACATTTGTATGGATTCCCCAGCAAGGACAAATAACCCTTATTAAACAATATTGAAATTATTTAATTTATAGTAAATTTTATAAAGAGTAAAACTTCATTACTATATACTAATCTCTAAATCAGTGCTTAGAAGACAACCTAATATTCTTTGGACCCATTTGCATATAACATGAAGTGTTTGATGCACATTAGCACCACTTAACTTAAAATATTACCTACCTGTCGCCTTATAGAATTCTCACAGATTTATTAATATACATATTTATAAAGAGGTAAATGACTGTTTATATTTGGTATTCTTTAGCTTATTCACTTAGTAAATATTGTTGCCCTATATTGATGTCTGCAAACCAATAAACACAACCAGGCTGACGAGTGGTCCATAAAACTACAAAATTGACCAGTAGAAATCTTGACTCCAGGATGTATATTAAAAGGTATGTGGAAGCATATATCTATCTAGAATGAGAAACATTTATTTTGAAATGTACGCCAATGTCATTCCGGCGCAAATAATGGAGTGAGTGTTTATAATCGCCTGTGGAAGAGGGGAAGTGTTATCAGAAAATAAACAAGTGACCCCCTCAGGTCACACTAGTAGCTTTCTTTACTTTATTTCTATTTTGTAGATTGGCATCTGAGTGTGATAGTGCTTAGAGTGATAGGTTGATTCAAGATAAGATAAAACCTGCTTTGCAAAATACCAGTGTTGTCAAAGACATACATAGTTTTTACTATATCTATGAGATTAAACGTTACTTTTGCTGTTTTAATTTGATTTTCTTTATGAATAAACAGATATTTAAGATCCGATGAAATTCCTTAACTATTCCCTGAATAGGTATACTATGAAATAGATAGCACACCAACACTTATTGGTTTTCAAATTCAATGGAATAAATATTAATTCCAGTAGGTTGAAATTGATCTTTTCTGAAACATGAAATTTTCTTTAAAATTATTTTCAAATTAGGAATTGTATTTCAATATTTTTAAATTACGTCTTTTACAAGAAATTATTATATAAGTAAGTTTGAAATTACAATGTCATTTGTTATATAATTCGAGTCTAAATAATTATATTTCATGTAAATTTAAATATTTTCAAAAGTTTTTTACGATGATTGATTTTCAAATTATTTGATAGTTTCAAAGGATATTTTTATAGTGTTGACAAATCTATAGAGGTGCACCAACATTAAATAATTAAGTTAAGTCCTTAAATTTTAATTTATAGTGAGTGACAGACAACCTTAATATGTTCTTTGATTGGAAGAAAGTCATCCCACATAGATTTCATGTTCGTGTCTGAGGTTTGGAAATTTTGTGCTTCATAGTTTATGGTATCTTTAAAATCGCCAGCCATATTGGAATCCTCCTATAGTTAAAAAAAACATACTTGTAATAATATTCATTAAATATGTCAATAATGCAAAGAAGATACCTATAAACAATTATATTAACGAACTTGTTTATAATTAACATTTTCTTCATACACAAGATAAGTTTTATAAATCAGAATACAAAAGCCAGAATTGATATCAAAGTGAAAGTACTATTTATAATGACATGGCAGGACAGTAATCTAAATACAGTACAACTTTTATAGGGAGGACTTTTAATAGGAGGACTTTTAATAAAATACGAACAGATTTATTACAGTCTAAATAAATAACATGTTCAATTTTTACCCTTTAAGTGGGTATGTGGGGTGGTCATAAAACCCCAGGCATAGTTTTCTAAAATATATCATATTTTTAAGTTGGCAAAAGACTTCATCTATTTATTACCTTCCTGTTGTTTATCACGTGAGAGGTGGGAGTGGTAATGGCACACATAGGTTGATTTTGTGCTCAGTTACAGAGCGTTAAACGTTCTAGGGTGCTGTCAACACCTCACCTACCTACTTGTGTTTGGATTTTAGGCTTTGTTTTGTTTTTAGTTTTGTGAAGTTTGAAGGGTTTTTATTGTCAAAATGTCTTATGAAAAGGAACAGGAGCCTTTACAAAAGTTGTTGGAAGAGCTTAGTGACGTAAACAATAATATATCAGAGTTCAGTAACACTGATGATGTTGAATCTGATTACTGTGAATAAAGGCCTCACCAGTCGGAAAGGGAACAATCAGATTGTGACGTAAGTTTGCCTCAAAATTTACCTAAATATTGGACGGGAAGGGATAGTAAGACGAAATTGGGGGGGGGGCAACCAGCTTCTACATCAGTCAGGACAAGCAAACATAATTTAGTCACTCATTTACTGGGAACCAAGCATGTTGCTAAATTAGCCAAGACCCCACAAAAGTGTTTTGATCTTCTTATTGATGATGTCAATTTAAGTTACATTACAGATTGTACAAATATTTACATAAACTATAATGAAAGTTTATATATAAACAAAAGCAAATGCCGGGAAACTAATAGATTCGAAATGAGATATTTTTTTGGGCTGTTGATAATTGCTGGCACATAGAAAGGAGGTAAACTAAATCTAAGGGATCTTTTCAACATAAATGGACTCGGAGTTGACATATTTCATTCAACCATGTCTTTTGATAGAGTTTTATTTTTACTACGAGTAACCCCTTTCAACAATATTTTGAAAAAATAACAAAGAAAAGAGCAAGATAAATTAGCACCCATTAGAAATATCTTCACAATAATTGTGGTGAACTGCCAAAAAAACGTATAGTCTCAGAATTTGTCACAGTGGACGAGCAGCTTGTCTCATTGAGGTAAGGTAAGGTAAGCCTGCAAAATATGGGGTAAAATTTCAAACTACTTTTGATCCTCGCACTTGGTGTAAAAACAAAATGGAAATTTATGAAGATTCTCAGTCAGAAGGGCCTTATAAAATATCAAATTCACTTAAAGATGTAATGCTTCGGCTAGTAGACCCCATTTCAGCTACATGCAATAAAATTACCTCAGACAATTGGTTTACACTGGCAAAGTAATTGTTGAAAATAAATGTAACGACAGTGGGCACTGTTAGAAAAAATAATCGGGAGCTTTCCCATACTTAATATATATAAAAGCTAGAGAAGAGAAATCTACTTTATTTGGTTACTCTGGGGCATTGACCATACTTATGTACCAAAAAAAGGAAAGAATGTAATCTTATTGTCGTCAATGTATACAGTTGATAAACTATGTTGTACATACACTGTTTCTAGAAGATGCAGGCGTTGGCCATTGGCTTTTTTATTTTGATATTGCAGGCATAAATTCTAAATCAATTTCTCTTTAAAATAACTTAAAACTAAAATTACCAAGGCCTCAATTTCTCAGAGATAGTGCATATAATCTTGTTCGAACTCACATAAGGAAGCATGCTTATGAAAAGACACTACCAAAAACATCGAGAAAAAAATCATGAGGATTGCAAGAGTTGGGAAAACAACACAGCTCCAAGAATGGATTCAAGAACATCTGAAGGTGCATAATTTATCCAAGGAAAGCTGATAAAAAAACAAAATGTTCTTGTTATAAATGTAAAATGTTTATGTGCATGAATCATATGGAAAATATTTGTCAAAAGTGTAAATGCTCTTGCAAACCATCATCAGATTCTGACTCTGGAGAAGATCTTTAGGGACAGAGAAAAGGAATGTTTACGGATATTCTCTAATCCAAGTAAGCTTCTATTTCTTTCTTGTTTCCCCTATATTTGAAAAAAAAAAGTCATGAAACATCTTTTTTATAGTTTAAAAAAAATAAGTATTAGTAATTTTTAGTTCAAAAAGCTAAATATTGTCCTATATTCAAATCAATATTTTATATATATTAAAATTAAGTTTTGTGCTACTTATGTTTTAAGACCTTAGTTAGTATCAGATTATGTTTTTTTATCTGAGTTAGTTTTTTTAATAAGAAATACTATTGAGTATTGAGGAATAAAATGAAAAAATGCTTTTTAAAAACCTTATCATGGGAAAAATAAATAAAAAGTATTGCCTAAATGTCTTGATTTCATTATTTTTATATTCTTATATATCATAAGGGTATAACTAGTGTAAGATTAACTATAACCAAATATACTGATTAGAGAATATAATTAAAAAATATAATTATTTTGGGGTGTTGTGAGCACCCTCCATACCGACCTACTTAAAGGAAAATGATTGTAATTTTATAATCATCAATGATATCTATAAAAATGAAACGGGAGATAACGTTAATTAATAAAATTATATGTGAGAGCAGATCTAGTTAAATTTTCTAATGTCAGATAAGGTTCTATCTATGAAAATTTGACTGTAGTATACTAATTTATTTTACTAAGCCATTAGTCTATTAGTCAGAGCTCCTGGCTAGATATCCAGAGGTCTCTCCCTGGTTCGATACTCCACGCTTACAAATGTATCTATGAAGCAGTGAGCCTGGAACGGGGTCAAACTTATACACTTGGAGGACAAATGAGGAGCTACTTTAACAAAGAAGTACAATTCCAGTTTAGAAAACCGATATTAACGGCCATAAGGCTCATTGTGCTGATCACATGACTCTTCTATCCACAAAGGTTGGCACTATCATCGTTAACGGCAGCGGCCACTCGGATGGTATAGCCCACGCCATGAAGTTTTTTTGTTTATAAAAAACTCATAAAGACGAACTATCAAAATCAACAATCAGCAGAACATTAAACACTCTACAATGGTCACTAAGAAACCCTGGCTCTATTAGAAACCTGTAGTTCACTGTAACTGTAAACTCAGCTCACAGGATAACTTAGTGAAACTTTTTCACTATACAAATTCATCCTTACTGAGAGAGTTGGAGGTAATAGCTCTAAATACTTGGAGCAAACAGTGCTAAAGAGGAAATACATCTATAACCTTGTGTGAAGATCATGGTTTACAGATACACCCTTCACTAACATCTATATCAAAATAGTTCAAAATAACGACTAAACAAGTTGATCAAACTCGGAACTTTTGGTATAGCGTTACAATGATCTACCACTCAGAAATCAATGAATCATTTCATGCTCAGGGGATTCTTTATTTAAAGTTTAATTATATTCTTTGTTGAAGTTCCTGTAGCATTTAATTTAAATAATGTGAAACTAAAATATAAACAAATTATAGGTCAGGCCTATCGACCTGGATGGAAGGTAATCAAGGTATAAATTGCCATCTTTAATTTTAGAGAACACTTTGCAAAATACCGAAATGTTTTGGTCCTCTTTATTTCAAAACAAATTATCGTTTGTTAATTACCTATCATTTTATGGATCCTAAACAAATTCTTATTTGATTATTCCAAAAATATTAACAGTGTATGAATAAACTTATATTTACACATTAATACGGTGTATCTATGTTAATTTTGTATAAAAAAAATATTAGCAGTTAGGAAATAAAAATAATAAACTCACCTAAAAAAAAGGCAGAAGGTTGACTATCTTGACTAAATAAGCCTGGAAAGTATGAATCCGCTTTAAAGACCACGAGGACCATTTAAAAGTAAATCCCAAATAATACTTTTTTTTATAATCGCACAATAATTATTCTATACGACAAAATTGTACCTCCCTCATAAAAAAACTAACTTTTACCAATGAAAGCTAAATTATTGTATTTTAATCAAACATAAAAACACAAATTAAAGATTAAAATATGTATTAGGATATAGCAACTATAGTCTATAAAACATTCCATAATTTTAAATATATAATTACAATAACGACCTAACCTAACTTAGCCTAGCCTTTCATTCATCGATGAATTATAGTTTTGAATAATATTAATTCAAAAAACAATTAAATATTAATAAAAAATAAAGCGTCATTTAAGGCAAAGGATTATGGTTAACACAGAAGTTGGTAAATAAATTAAGATTCTTCGTTTCTCTAGTTATTTTAGTAACTTTAGTTTAAGTGCTTAGGCAATAAATATTCAAAATTATTAATCGTATTCTTAAGTGTGTAATAGTAGTAGTGATGATAATAATAATCACAACAATACTAAGAATAATAATAATAATATAAGAAATATGACTTGTAATTAAATAATAATTTTATGTGCTTTGTTTTCCCGAGTATTGTTCCCGTTTGAACTTAATTTGAAAAGCATTATAATTTTTTAAGATAAATATTTAAGAATTGTAGAATTTGTTTGAAGACAGCTAAACTTTAACAGATTCTACTGACCCAACCTTAAATCTATTCTAGCTAAAAATATATATTTTCTATAAAATCAACAAAAATACTGGCACTGACTTCCACTCCACAAAAGGCAAAAGATTTGACATCTCACCTCAGTTTTAATGCCTGATTGTCCACAAATATCAAATTCATCTTCATTCTGAGTCTCTGTCTTAATTAGTTCAACAGTTTCCTCCTTCACGAGGGAAATATCACAAGCCTCCATTGTGAACACAGATCAGAGTTAGCACAAATAAATAAAACTGGAACATTAGTTCAGTCAGGATTAAAATGTTGGCAGAATGTTTTCCTCTCACGTGCTGCCACCTACAATTTGTGTCGTTACTGGTAAGCTGTGAAGTCATGGTGGATCCGTTTAAACTTTATTTGCTATTTACTACCACACCAATTTTTATCCATTAAATTGATTAATGTAATTGAATTAATGTAATGAGCTTAGTCAATTTTCACTAGAAATAATAAAGTATAAAGAAAATAGCAAATAAACTTATTTTATTTTTACATTAATTATTAAGTATTGAATATAGACCTATCAGATTATTTCCCTGAATATAGTTCTTATTTCGGTGTAGAATAATAATTGTAAAACTACGAACCATAAGGAGAAAAAGGAAACATTTTATAGACCACAATCCAAGCTCAAAATTATAAAGAAAGCTTTATTAATTTACTATACAATCTATTGTGAAACTAATTGAGTATTTTTTTTTTGTTTAGACAAAATGTCAAATAACTAACGTAACATGGCGCGTATAATTTACTATGTTGCAAAGTAAAACCATTTATATCTATAATATAACTGGATGAACTTAAACATACACATTCGCAAATACAAAAACGTGACGCTCGAGTTTATTGTCTTCTACACTGTGGGGGAACAGATTTATCGGTTTATTTCAATGTTCTTATGCGAAAACATGTCTTTGATGAATAAAAGTGTTATTGTGTGAAAATAGTGAAGTATTATATCGCACTTTCCTTAAGAAACAGTTGCATTAAAAGATATACAGTTTTACAGGCAATACTGTACAAATATGAATACAATCTTTAATATATTTAAATATGTAGCTATCATCAATGTTGTTTAGTCTGCTAATACTACACTTATATTTAAAGTTGGTGACTAGCTTGTATATTGGTTTCAGAAACCATAGGCTATTATATTGAAAGTTCAATAAATATAATGAATAAGGTATCTTAAACTTAATTACATTTGTTTGAATGACAAACTTTGTGTAGTTACCGTACCATACATTCAGCCTATCACATAGGTTATAGGCTTGTAGAAAGTATTATTATATTACAATTTTTTAAAAAAGTTGACTCATATTTCGTATATTGCTTTCAGAAATCATAATATGTTGAAAGTACGATAACTATAATGAAAAAGTTAGTTAAAAGTTGTATATTACATTTGTTTGACATACTTTGTGTAGAAGTTTTACGTTGAAATTATGATTTAGGTCATAGGCTTATAGGAAGTACGGTATCTACTAAACCCTGAATATAGTAATAATCCCAATCTGTAAGGCTTTATTTCGTACCAGAATACTATCATATATTATATATATATACATATATATATATACATATATATAATACATAAATATATACATATATATATATACATATATATATATACATATATATATACATATTATAATATATATAGGATAAACGTCCGTTTAGAACGGAAGTAAAAATTTCCTTCTGGAAGGTCTTTTATCCTAGCTAAACACAACTATAGGGTATGATTCTTGTACGAATAAAGCCTTGTAAGCGAGCTTCCTTCAAAGATCATCGTATATATTAGGCTACATCAGCTTATTAAAAAAAAAACTAACCAGTTTCGATCTTTGATATGCTATTCAAATATTTTACTAACATATTTATTTCATTTAACCAATCACACATTGATGTATCTCATATATTCACTCGAATTAATGAACGATGTCAAAATGCCACATTGCCTTGTATGGGTGTAGAAGAGAGATTCCGGAAGGTTTTTTCTCTCTTATACCAGCTCGAAAATTTCAGCCTCAGATGTCCATCCAGTAATATTATAGAGCTCAATGGGTAAACCAACTTTATTAAACAATAATGAGGCATCATGTATCTGACAATATCACTCATTCATACCCTCCCTTTAACTATCATAGGAAAATCAATATCTTTACCGTAAAGAATTAATGAATTAGAGATAAATAACATTATTTTAATATGGAGCAATATATTTTATCAATAGATGAATATGGGTTGAATGCACAGAGGCTGAAAACTTTAAGAACATCTTTTAGTAGAAAGTTTGTTAATATATAGTATTATCAACAAATTATTAAGGTAGGCACTTACGGTAGAACGATCTTTTAAATATAAAATAACTGACATATTACCTATATAATTTAAGAATGGTGACACAAAGATATCCTCAAATTATAAACCTATATCATTATTGAAAATAATGTCATTGCCTAAATATGTACCGGATTATTCATAGACTTACAAAAGGTATTTGATACAGTTGACTATGAGATAATAATTTACAAAAAGGAATCAACATAAGATATTTCCTTTAATTGGTTCATGATCTACTTAAAATACAGATATAAGTTTATTATTATTACCTCCAAAATAAAAATTCTTAGGCCATATTGCTATACTAACACACATAATAAACGCGATAGATTCATGGAACTTTAAATTAAATAAGAACTATCCCTCTTTGTAGCACCTAGTAGACACTAGGACCGACCCCACCCTTTTCTAACATGTGTTTTGTAACTTTTAAATAATGAGTGAATATTAATATTTAATTTGGATTTTATCTATGAACACATGATCATTAATATTATTAGGATTTAGGTACAATATTTGTTCTACATAGCGCTGTGTTATTTATTCACCAACCCTCTCTTACGAAACACAATGTATGCATTTTAGTTTCCTCCCAAAACCCTCTCAACACCATTACATGGCTATTGGATGAGCTATATATAATATTGTAAACATAACCCCCTTTTTTCGCGTGTTTTGTAATAGTAGTTCACAAGATCTATGAGCACCAAAATTCGCCCATGATTATGTGAATAAAACTTAGGTACTTCTTTCACTATTCATAAAATAAGAATCTGGTTCTTTATTCAATAAAATATTGAACTTTTAAACATTATGAAATATAGCAATAGAATATATTATATTTTAATAGAGAAGCTCATGAATATAGAACTAATAATAGCATTATTTAAACCTATTTTATATAGATACCATTAATAATAAAGGCAAATTAATTGGTTATAAATATTAACCTTAACAATATAATTTCATTCCCAGTGAAATAAAACTTCTTAAATATGCGAAATTCAGGAAACGATTAATCTGGCCCTAATAGAACTGTGATAAAAATTCTCGACTTAAACAAGCGTAGGTTTATTATTATTATTATTATTATTATTATTATTATTATTATTATTAGCACCGCGTCTTACTACCCGTTCGGGTTATACGCACTTACGCTAATGTGTAATGGTAGGGTGATTATGGGATGAAATGGAGGACCTACAGTTTAACGTGGAATCCGAACCACGGTAGAGGCCTGGCATTCCTAACATTCACAAGTTGTGATTAATACACGTCTTGTCAGAGGTGAAGGAAGGGTTTGGCAATCAGATAACAAGCGTAGGTAGGCCTGGATTAATAAATATATTCATGCGAGTTGTTAACTTATATTAATATATAACCTACAGTCTGTTCATTAAAAAAATAAATCAATTAACTGCTGCATATCTTCATATACCAGTAGGCCTAGTTTTGAGCTATTTGCATTAATTATTTATTATTAATCCAAAATTGTAATATGTATTTGTAATAATATACAGCTTTTTATTTAGATAATTATTATTATATTTCTATGGGTTTTTATGTTCAATATATAAACAAACAAACATAATAACATGACTTACAAAACAACATAATCCAAACTAGACATCAATTATTCGGCCTATAAAGCTCCCATCTCAACGAATTTAAGGGCTTGGAGCAATAACGAGCTATGTTACCTCAATAGTAATAGCTGCTTGTGAGCCTATATTATTATTTTATGTGGAGTAATAACGTTCTATGTTACCACAATGGTAACGGCTGCTTGTGAACCTATATTACTCTCTTACGTAGAGCAAAAAGCTTATTTGGCTTTCTGACATTTCAAAGTCTATGCCAAATTAGAGCGAAAACAGTATTATTCACGATAGCGATTTATTGATTTTTAAAAAGCTTTAGTATTAATATTTCAGAATTAAAATTTTGTGCTATGGATATTATTGGCCACAATTTTCGATTGACCCTATAAATGTAATAATATTAGCTTCGGTGGTATATAGGCCTAACGCGTCACTCTCGCAATGGGCTGTACTGCCGATAATGCCAGGATCACAATCAACTTAACTGGTTCTTACTGTGAACATTGGACTGTAGTAACTGTTATAAATGTCAGATAAGGTTTTTCCTATGAATATTATACTGCAGCATCTTTTCTAGCTGCCAGATATGGTTTTTCATATGAACATTGGACTGTAGTAGCTGTTATAGCTGTCAGATAAGGTTCTTCCTTTGAACTTTGGGCTGTAGTATCTTTACTAGATGTTAGATAATGTGTTACCTATGAACATTCGACTGTAGTAACTTTTTTAGCTTTCATATATGGCTATTCCTATTAAAATTGGACTATAGTAACCTTTATCTCTGTCATATAATGTTCTTCCTATGGACATTGGGCTGTAGTAACTTTTCTAGCTGTCATATAAGGTTCTACCTGTGAACATTGGAATGTGACAGTAGCGCATTCAGACAAAAATGACAGGGAGGAGAGGGGGCACCATGAGACCAATAATTATATTACTACCTTGGATCCTTTTAAAAACAATATTGATTATATATAAAAAATAATTAATATAAAAATTAAATATTGTTTTGTGAAATAATATTACTAAACTTGTTCTTTGAAATGAGAGAAGAGAACAAGATTACACACACGCTAAATGAATTTTATGCTAATGTTTTTTGGAAAACATTTATAATCTCTTCAAGAGTTACGTCAATAAATGTATTTATACCGAGCATTGCTAAACTATTAAGTCTTTCCTGGCCCATTGTTGATCTCTGGTAAGTTCTAATTGTTTCAACGAACTAAAAGATTGCTTTGCTGTTGAAATAGTAACTGGTGTTACAAAAACAATTTTTAATATACACTCCAGGTTTGGAAACAATAAACGCAAATTTGTATGCTGCTATTGGCATATCAACGCTTTCGGATTTTGTATCCAGAATTCCCTCCATAATTTCAATCTCTATGAAATACCTCCATAGAAGATGGTAAATAGGATTGATATATTTTTGCTACATTCAGTATCTCTTCAAATTTACTGTGTCCAAGTCAAAATTATATGTATGTATTCTTTTTGCAATGTTGAAATAACTACAGGTAGCTATGGTACTATTTTTAAACATCTCTGAGATCAGATAGTAAAGATAAGGTAAAAAAAAAATCTCTTGAGAATAGTCTAGCCGATTGGTCAAACTATCTCGGTTTCGGTGGACATTTCTAACTCTTGGAATTTTAATTTCCATATATATTATTCGGAAACACTCTTGGCCCAGTCACATATTATTCTAAATTATTTTCAGAAATTTATCGTATTATATTTAATGCTGATTTAGCATTTATATAATTGCAATTGCCTTAGAGAAGCCAACATTAACACTTTGCAGGTGAATTGAAAATGGTAAATATTATGGATAAAAACGTTGTAAACAATTTAAAGCACTGCAAAATCTAAATTTTCAAATTGCTGTAGACAACGACTGGGCATTGCCTGCTCCATATATACTGACAGTATTGGTGCTACTTATATCATCCATTACCGAAACTACTGAAGCGGTATCTCCAAAATGTAGGAATTACTTAATTTCTCTCAACCCAACGAGTTTTGTATTGTAAAGTTTTCTGGTCTTTACTGCTTTGTGGGTCTGTAGAAGTTCTGTGATTCTTTCACTTAAAAATTTATTATTGAGGCAGATTCTCTTAAAAAGTTGTTAACGTTTTTGTAACTATACTACTGTATTGAAAATACTAGGTACTGTATTTGCTTTGTTTGAAGCTAAATTTATCCTGTGGTTGGCACAATGTGTGTAAATAGTGAAATGTTGAATTTTCAATATTATTGCTTGTACTTCTCTAATCGCTCCACTCATATTAACACCCCCATCGTAGCCTTGTCCACAGTGGAATGCAATATCCAAATTTGATCTTTTCAAAATGTCAAATACGGTGTCACTCAAACCTTTACCAGTAAAGTTAATAGCTTTGGTAAAACCAAGCAAGTTTTTATCTATAGAGAAAATTCTGTGTCGAAATATCTAATACAGAATGAAAATTGTTAGGAAATGCTTTAATCGGTTGTTTTATCAGCCAAGATATATATAAAACATCGAGACTTAAATATTTTCAATAATTTTACTTTGTATGATTTCCCGACAAAATTTTGATTATTTTTTTTGTTTATATAAAAGTAAAATTTTTACCAGCAGTTTGCAAATGGTTTTCAAGAACTTTCTCTTCAAGATCGACATAAAATCTTAGTAATATCTTGAAAATATCTTTAGTTTTCAACTTATTAACGTTGCTCAACTTGCCTTCATCTTTAGCTACGAAAATGGACCCATCTTCTCTATGACCCCTCAAAGAGACATTACGCATTCCACATAAAAGCATCGTCTTAATTATTGGTATTAATTTTATCTATTGCTTTCTCTCCTTCACTTGTCAATATATTTTGCTGTCTAAATACTCAATGATATACTAGCCACGAAGTCAATAAAATCATGAGACCTAACTACGTTTTAGTTATGCTATTGAGATTTCTCATGAACTCTGAAAACTTTGTTTTAACTTTATTTCCTTCTATATCTTAAACATTGTTATCTTATCAATTCTACTCACCACAAATTTAACAAAAATATTATTGTGGTCTGACATTGACATCAGAATCTGTATGGTTTAAGGTGATATATCCTAATGAATTGCACTTTCATTGAAAAGATGATCAGTGGTTTGAATCCGGTCAAGTGTACAAAGGGTTATTTTACTTTAAAGGATTGATTTACTCTCACCATCTATACAAATTAGGGTTCATTTATACTAAATTCAATTATATTCATCCCTAATACACATTAGCATTTAACAAAACGGTAGTATTATATTGATAAAATAGATACAATTGTATTTTAGAAATGTTTTGTACAGTACTGGACTATCAGATTAAGAAAAGTACTATTTTTTTATCATCAATAGTTCCAGCCCTAGTGCAGTATTATATCCTATTTTATGAATGAAGTTTAATACAACATTAAAACTGTTTTAGTGGTGCTATGGCACAAACCATATTTCTGATGGAGAGATGGAGGTTCGGATTAAAGTTGTGTGTAGAAAAGCTGGATTTATTAATCTGTTTTTCCCTTCCCTTAACACATTATAGTTAAATTTTTACTAGATTATAACTTCCTCATTCTGATTCCTTTATAAAAAATATGTTTACAACATAAATACGTATCAAAACGGTTACGAAAAAATCAGTTTTCACATTTGAATCATTCTCAAATTTTTTTTATTTCTTGATGAGTGAGCAAGCATAGTAATAATAATAAACTAGTTATTTTTTTTTCCTTTATGAAATTGGCAACATATTCCTCTTTAACTTTTGTTTAGTATACATTTTTTGCAGAGGATACTCACTACCATTTTTAGCTATACATTTCTTCCCCCCACCATTAGTAAATAAATTTCTTTCCTCTCTAGAGGATACATACTATGATTTTTTGTATTACATTTCCTTCCTACTACATGTGCAATACAATGTCCTCATACCTGAGCACTCATAGTACAAATTTCAGTTTTACATTTCCTTTCTCTTCCATGTGCAATATAGTGTCCTCCTACCTGGATCTTCTAAACACAATTTTTAATTTTTAATTTTATTCCCCCCCATTAGCAATACAATGTACTTTTGCCTGATTCATCTTAGTTCTATTTTTAGTTTTACATATCATTCCCCCTCCATGTGTATTTAAAGTCCTTCTACCCGGGACTTCTATGTACAATTTTCAGTTAAATATTTCCTTCCCCCTTCATGAGCTAGATAATGCCCTTCTAACTCTGCCTTGTTAATACACTTTTCAGATTTACATTTCTTTCCCCCTCCATGTGTTCTACAAAGTCCTCCTATCTGAGCTGCCTTTGTACAATTTTCAATATTACATTATCCTTCCTCCACCATGTCGAATACAATATCCTCCTATCCTAGCATTCTTTGTACAATTTTCAGTATTACATGTTCTTCCCCTCCATGTTCAAAACAATTACCACCCCTTAGAGCAAACTTACTACAACTTTTAGTTTTACATTTCCTTCCACCTCCATGTAAATACAATGTTCCATACATAGTTTTCTTAATACAATTTCAGTTTTACATTTCCATCCCCCTCCATGTGCAAAACATTTTCTCCTTCAGGGCATACTTACTGCAATTATTAGTTTTACATATCCTTCCCCCTCCATTTGCAATACAATGTCCTCCTGACTGAGTATTCTTAATACAATTTTTTGTTTTACATATCCTTCCCCTCCATGTTCATTACAATGTCCTCTTACTTGAGTTTTCTTAGTACAATTTTTAGTTTTACATAACGTTCCCTCCGCGTGTGTATTACAACGTCCTCTTACTTGAGCCATCCTAGTACAATTTTCAGTTTTACATTTTCTTCCCCCTCCATGTGTAAAACAATGTCTCCTACCTGAGCCCTCTTAGTACAATTTTCAGTTTTACATTTCCTTCCTCCTCCATGAGCGGAACAATTTCCTCCTACCTGAGCTCTCTTAATACAATTTTCAGTTATACATCTCTTTCCTCCTCAATGTCCAAAACAATGTCCTGCTTTCAGAGCTTACTTACTACAGTTATTTGTTTTACATTTCCATCCCCCCCCCCCCATGTGCAAAACAATGTCCTCCTTTCAGAGCACATTTACTATAATTTTCAGTTTTACAGTTTTACAGTTTTACATAAGAGTAGGATGGGCACTATCGAATGAAAAGAAGAGAATAATTATATTCTTAGACTATCAACCTATTCGCTAGTTTAGAAATGATTTGAATGAAAATTATTCAAATCCATCCGTGTTGGTGCTGATCAATAGTCAACCTTATTGCTTTGAATATCTAAACTGTCATATTTACACAAAATGTTCGTTTCTTCAAGGTCCCTCATAGTGAAACAGTGCTGTGCTCTTTATTGCTGATCAATATTCACCTTTACGAAGTCAAATGTATTCTTTGTTATCTATATGGAAAAATATGCATTGCTCTTAAGGTTATTGTTATAAATTAGGCCTAAAATAAATAGAAGTTTTATACAACCAAATAGGAGCAAGAGGAATAGAAATTGACCTATGTAATTATCGTGATGGATGGAGATTGGTGAATATCACTAGATCTACTATCGAATGTTGTTGTGAAATTCTCTCCAGTGAGAATTATATGCTAATAGAAGGACATAAACACACCGTTTACAATTAACTGAAATGACACATTCACTATTATCATCAAAAATTTGCCTAAGGAGGACTACTCCAAATAGCCTCTACAAACATCAAAATAAAAAATAAAAAGGGACTAGCACTATTCTAAATGGACTGTTAAAAGATTATAATTTCCAAAAATTCTTCAAACGAAGACCACTATATATTATATGTAGCTTCTAGAAATATCCAATTTTCTAATTTTAACTGGGCGAGGGAAGGTAGAAAGTTCCTTAAAACTATATGTGACAGCCCTCTGCCTTACACAAATAAAGTTCCACCACTTGTGTGTAAAATTATGTTCGAATTTATTTGGGTTGACACCAAGTCATAAACTTAGGATCTATAAAATCTGCCCCTCCCTTTCTCAAATTAAATTCTCCCTACGCCCTTGGCATCAAGTCATACTATCTGCAACTGTCACTTTTGATAATACCTATAAATAACAACATTACAGTTAAAATTTTATTGGAAGCAAAAAGATATGTTTGTGTGTTTTAAAACGAGCTTCCTATTAAAATTAAGGTATAGTATAAGACGTGCTGTCAAGGTTTAATTCGTCTGCAAATCGTGTTTTGAGGTAATTTGGTGTTTAGAAAGTATACATTAAAAACTCATGTCACATAAACGCTATTCATCAGTTTACCCTAAGTGGGAGGCTTTATCTACTACCGTACAAAAACGCTTGTATCAATAAAACGATGCCGCATCACCAGGATAAAAGAAATGTTAGGAACGAGTCACCATCTTGGCTTGTAGTAATTCAATCGGCAACCATAAGCTTAGGTTGACTTTAATAGCAAAATCAAAGAAACCTAGAGCTTTTAAAAAACTGAAAACTCAGTAATCACTACCCTTGTATTACACACATCAAAAGAAAGCATGGATGAATTCTGAAATATTTAAAACCTGGTTTCAAAATGAATTCGTACCGAATGTAGTAAATAATTTTAAAGACAACAATTTGCCGAGAAAAGTTGTGCTAATTCTTAACAACGCACTTCGCATCCGGTCACTGATAAACTTACAAATTGAGACATCAAAACTTTATTTTAACCACTCAATGTGACCTCTGTTTGTCAGCCGATGGATCTGGGCGTACTTCAAATGCTAAAGAAAAAGTATTGCCGGCGTCTTCCCAGTTCGTTGATATCAGTGATTGATAATCATGAAGATTACTTAACCACTTTGAAAAAGATTGACATTCTAGATGTCAAAGGTGGAAATTTCATGCTTGAACCCGTGTGTGAGAGACGAACACTATAAATTTGTTTCGTTGCTGGAAAATGTACCGGGATGTGACGACGTCAATGCAAATGGCTTTAGAGAATGGATTGCAAACGACGAAGTTGATTAAATAACTGACAACGATATTGTGGAAATGTTGACACAGGGAGAAGTTATAGAAGAAGAGAAGTAGGATAAAGGAAAAATTTCATCCCACATTTGGAAAGGTTCAAGACGTTTGAGGCAGCACTCCAGTACATTAGTCAGCAGGAGGAAGTGACGCCAGCTGATATCATCTGCTTGCGTAAGAGGTGGGACATTTCGTCACGGAAGAGGGCTAAAAGGGTGAAGCAGTCATACATCAAGGACTTCTTCAAAAACTAAAAACTGTTAGTTTTGACCCTTTTCTCTTAGGCCTAACATTTCACATTTGTGTAGTCATCTATGAACAGTAAAATAAGTTTAAATATTTTTTTAAATTAAGAACTAGACTTACGTATTACGTTAATGTTTTGTTTATTTAAAATTTTATGTACTGTGTTCATACTGTACAGGGACATTATTTTATGTTTCCTGCAATTAAGTTGGACATTATAGAATTTATCTTAAAATGTGTACAATATATTTTTATTCTTGGACTTCCTTTATCTGTAATAAATTTTTAAAACGTAGGCCTACAGTACAGTACATAAAAGACATTTATAAAGTATCGGCTTGTACTAAGATGTCAGAAATTATGAATAAGAACGGGTTTTGGTATTAAACGTGTGTTTTAATGGTATGAGGGGAAGGGGGGTGTAGGACGTGAATCTTTATATAACCCCGGCCTATCCAAATTTTTTGTCATCCGGCTTGCCCTTCAGCCCTATTAGGCCAGATGGTTTTAATTCCAGTTCAAATATTCTAAATATTTAATACACTCTACTTAATTTATTTTACTGCCACTATATAAAATTAGGGCGCTTTTCTGAGAATTTTTAGTTTGGCAATAATGTTATTGAAGTATTTCTGTCTTTTACATAGCTTATGTCACAACTTAAGGGAGTCTATTACACAATTTATTCCATTTTGTAAATTAATATGTTATAGTCAACTGTATAAAATGCCTTTACTATGTCTATGAATAATCCTGTACAGATTTCGACCTTGTCAATATTTCCGTGGTCAATCAGATAGGTCGAATAATAAACCCTTTTCCCCAGATCTAGCTCCAAACCAATATTGATTTTTGTAAATAAAAATTATATCTTATTTAGAAATTGGATTATTCTATTTTGAAAAAAAAAATGTAATACTTTTAATATTATTTGCAATAAAGAAATTGATCTATAATTTGAAAATATCTTTGTATCATTGTCACCCCACTAATATTATATTGGCATGTAATATGTTGTTGCTTTTTAATTTTGAAGGCACTTCACACTTAAGTAACGATATGTTGATAATACTAATTACAAACTAACGATATATTAAAAGTGGTTCTTAAAGTTACAGCCTCTGTGTGTTCCACACAAACTCACCTATTGATAAATAAATCCTCCGAATGAATATAGGATAGTGGATTGTTATTTATCTATTTTTTGGGAAAAAATATTAATTTCCCACTGTTAATTAAAGAGGTTTGTGTAAATGAATGATATTGTCAGGAACATTATGCCATTATATTGTTATTTAATATTTGTTTCACCATACAACTTATGGATTTTAAATGCCATATTACGTTAGCTATTTTGCATTTTGTCCAAACACAATAATTGTCAATTAATTCTCATAATTTGTAGAGTAAATCACTTTCTTTCTGTTTACTAATTTTGATCTTGCTTGGAATAGGTCTATAAAATTGTCCCTTTTTATCCCTATAGTTCATACTTTATAATATATGCTAGAATGAAATTAAGACTATAGACTAGGAAATCTAGCTTAAATACCTACATCATAATACTCTTATATATATATATCGCATATTCTTTAGAAATTAAAATTACTAGTGTAAATTAGCCAGTTGAAATACCCTAAATGAACAGATTGCTTTATCTTAGTACATAAATTAAGGGATTAAAATTATAGCAATATTAAATGGAAAATTAAGTCCAAACCGATCCACCATGACTGCACAGGGAGTTATAGAACGACTAGTACTGACTACTGACATATTGTAACTAGCAGCACCTGAAATGAAAATACCCTGTCGACATTCTGAACTGTTCCAGTTTAATATCTATATATGCTATCTGTGATCTCTGTTCAAAATGGAGGCTTGTGATATTTCTCTCGTGAAGGTGGAAAATATTGAACTTATCAAGACAGAGCGTCAGAATGACGATGAATTTGATATGTGTGGACAATCAGGAATCAAAACTGAGGTGAGATATCTAATCTTTTGCCTATTGGGGAGAGGAAGTAAATGACAGCTAGAGCCAATATTTTCTGTAGATTTTAAGGAAAATGAACTTTTTTGGCTAAAATAAAGAAAATAGTGTGTTCCAATAGCTTTGTTTATAGTTTAGTTTTCTACACACATTATAAATTGTTCTTGAATATTTGTCATAAACAAAAAACAAACCATTATAATATTTTGTGGGGACAGACATAAGACCTTTTAGGCGTTTTTTTCTCTATATAAAACCCAAAAATCACAAAATTTATACTATCAATACGAAAAAAAAAAAGCTGGGAAATCAGTGATACGAATTTCAAGTCTATTACTAAACTTTGCTTAGTGAATACTTAAAAACAAAAATCACCCAAATGACGAAGGAACAATTGATATTATTAAAAAATCTGTCAACTATCACTACCAAAGTGTTACTTAAATATTAAAGAGCCAATTAAGGTGCGATAATCTTCTGCATCGACCAAAATCTTCTTTTCACAACAGAAGTAATCTTGAAAATGGTTTATCTTTTCTTATCCGATCTTCAACACTCCTGGAACATTTACTAACGATTTTACATTCAGAAAACTCACTAAAGTATCCAAAAGGACTGAAATAAAACGTAATAAAAATTAGAAACAGAACAGATAAACCCCTGGAACTTGATCAACTGAAATTCAAATATTAAAAATAAATAAAAAAATAAAACACTAAATAATGAGCAAATATAAAATTAAAGCTACTTTCCAACCTAGCTTAACTTAACCTTCCACTAACCTTGCTACTGTCCCGTTTCATAATAAATTAGTATCTCAATTAATATTCAGAAATTAAACAATTTCACTTACATAGTATAAAATAATGTCATATCGTACGGGATCATGGAACAACCATGTGTTGTTTGTATGTTTACGTATTGACCTAGATTTTTGAGTTTTAAAAGTTGTGATAAAAGAGTAATCTTAAATGACTATAGTAGCTGTATTGTACCTTTTAATTTGCCATTTCCTTGTGGTTGTAGTGTTATTTTTTTATTTATTTTCTATGACTTGAAATCTTGTGGTAAATACAGTGTATTACATGATAAAGTAGTTACGCATCATTCCCTATTTAAAAAAAGAAGAAGTTCAAATATTGGAAACAGCACATGTAAAATAAAACATATAAAATGGTTTGCTTTGTTTCATTGCAATAAATCTATATTTACTATTATTTTTACTACTATTATACACTTAAGAAGTCCATAAATTGAACAATACCAATATTTATCTTTTTTTAAATTCTGATTAAACAATAAACAATGAAAACAAAAGAAACACAAAAACATAAATATTTACCAACTTGTTCCTTAAATTATGATCATTTGTGTTGTATACAGTTAATTTTCTTATAAAGATTTAATTGTTTATTGAGAAATATTATTAAATCTTAATTTATCAAAACATGAAAAGTTATGTTAAGCTGGGCACGTATGTTAATGATCAACATAAATTATGATGGGTTAATTATCATAGCTTTATCCTAATAAATACGTTAAACATTTATTGAAAGTTTTATATTTGTGACTTAATCTATCTTTTACATATGGGCTTTTATACTTGTAAAATGTTTAGTTTGGATGGACACTTGCATCATCAATTTCATTAGTGGTCTAAATGTTCAAGATTTCTTTAAACAAGATTAAAAGACAAATTTTGTAAAAATAATATTTATTCTTCTGGATATAGACTTGGGTATATCACTCGATTTAGAAATCAGATTCATGCCTGTGTGAATAACAACATAGTCATATTTGAATTATTAGTTCCAAATGTTTCCACCCCTTTTTATGTGTACGTTAGGCCTATTACTTGCATATTTGACTTGTGTTGTTCCACTTACCGTTTTGTAAAAGCCATGTGCGTACACCGGTCGCTATGTCATAAAACTTATAACTGTATCATTCAATATACTAATCCATTTATACAGCACACAAAAGATATAGTGATTATTCACTTCCATGAACCTCTGTAATTATAACTGTAACAATGCCTTACAGGATTTATTAAGTAACACGCTCGAACAATTTTTCCTTTTTATATTTATTTTTTAGAATCACGTCTTACTATCTGTTCAGGTTATTAACATTTGTACAGTTCTCTAATTAGGCCGGAACACCGTTCTGGTTGATTGGAAAAGATAATACGATCGTTCCGGTTGATACAATAAATCACCCTTAGTACGGGATTTGAACCGTAACCCCCCAGTAACCGGGAAATCAGACTAAATAGGCATGCCATTTGACTACTTGCACACCGATGTGTGTGTCGAGATACTAGATTTGCAATATTTAACAATACTGATGTAGATACATTTCAATTAATATTAGACACATTTTTGAAATATAGAGATACTATAAAAAATTCATATATTCATACGTAAAGTAATGTGATTTTTCAGCTACTACTTTATATATATATATATATATATTACCATTATCATCAACTATATCCAGCCCGTGGCGTAGCTAGTTTAATAAAATGCCTTCATCTTCCTCTTTCCTTCCATTAATTGCTTCCATTTATCTCCTTTCATTTGCACACTTTCTTTCCCTAAATTTACAAAAGACCCAGATTCCACACCTATGTAGGGTGGTCATATACACATAATACTATAATTTACACCATCAGTGATCGTTGGACTGATTCAAACACAGAAGTTATAGCACCTTAAATTTGATTGTGCCAGAAGAACCAGGCTCTGCACCCATGTAGAAACGTTATAACACCTTAAATTTGACTGTATCAGAAGAACCAGGTTCTGCACCCATGTATAAAAGTTATAACACCTTAAATTTGATTGTATCAGAAGAACCAGGCTCTGCACCCATGTAGAAATGGTATAACACCTTAAATTTGGCTTGTATACCGTGCGAGTTTGCTTATCCAAGTTTTAACAAATAAAATTTTCAATCGTTTGATGAGTCATTATTTGATTAAAAGTTCGTTTTATCCACACCTTAGTTATCTATCTTTTTTATTATTTCACATTTTTACTCTTTGTTATAATTTTTTTACATTATTTCTATTTGTTCTAATATTTATTTACGTTTTAATTTCATTACCTTTTTCTCTACTATTTTGCTACTATATCTCGTTACTGCCATCTATTGTCTTTAATTAGAACGTACCTTTTATTTACTGTATTTTAATTGCTCTCTAATGGATTTATATATATATATATATATATATATATATATATATATATATATATATATATGTGTATGAACCAATTATGATTTCTGGTGTGAAAGTTTTTCCCTAGAATAAACTGTTATGTGTTTGTGGAATTCTACTGTCCACTTTTTACTTTCTCTCTATCTTACAGGTAGAGAAAGTATGGTGATCGTCAAAAAAATCGAACTCGCGATTTTAATGAATTTTGACGTTTCATGACTCCCTGAATCCGAACAAGTGGTTTTTGAATTTCCGTCTGTCTGTCTGTCTGTCTGTCTGTACCTCCAACTAGAGCCTAAACTATTTTACCGATTGAGCTGAAACTTGATATCTAGGGTTTTCATAGGGTTTCCCCGAGGGGTTTTTGGAATTGGATATCTACCCCTAAAATTAAGGGTAGTTTACTGAAGGGCAAAAAGAGAAAATGTCGATTTTCTCAAAATCGGCTCTAACGATTTTGATTAAATTTCATTTATGAAGATTAATAAATATTCCAAACAAAATGGCTACTCTCAATATTTCGGCAAAATGGATTTAAGGGCTCCGGTCTGATGCGTAAATTAACATTTTTTATAATAGCTCCGAAACTATTTGAGATATGAAATTACTTAGCATTACAAATATGCATATATATTTTAATACAAATATTTTATTCGAAACATATTTTTATAAAATCAATAATTTTCAATCTATACGCAATTATATATATATTTTTAACTTTTTGGACATTAAAGCTTAAGTATTGCGACCATAAAAAAAATTAACCTGAAATGTTGATGGATGTTGACGTCTCATGACCACCCGAACCCTAAAAAATAGTCTTTGCAATGCCGTCTGTCTGTGTGTCTATTAAAACTTAAAATTAAGGGTAGTTTACTGAAGGGCAAAAAAAGAAAAAGTCGATTTTCTCAAAATCGGCTCTAATGATTTTGATTAAATTTCATTTATAAACATTAATAAATATTCCAAACAAAATGGCTACCCTCAATATTTCGGCAAAATGGCTTTAAGGGCTCCGGTCTAATGCGTTAATTAACATTTTTTATAATAGCTCCGCAACTATTTGAGATATGAAATTACTTAGCATTACAAATATGTATATATATTTATAATACAAATATTTTATTCGAATCATATTTTTATAAAATCAATAACTTTCAATCTATACGCAATTATATGATTTTTTTTTTAACTTTTTGGACATTAAAGTTTAAGTATTGCGACCGTAAAAAAAAACTAACCTGAAATGTTGATGGATGTCGAAATCTCATGACCCCTACAACCCTAAAAAATAGTCTTTGCAATGCCGTCTGTCTGTGTGTCAATAAAAACTTAAAATTAAGGGTAGTTTACTGAAGGGCGAAAAGAGAAAAAATTGGTTTTCTCAAAATCTGCTCAAACGATTTTGATTAAAATTCGTATCTAGGCGTTGATTAAGATTATAAATAAACTGACTATTTTCATTTTCCTATGAAAATATTTTTAGGGTACTTTACAGAAGCGTTAATTTCCGTATCTCCACAACTATTTGAGAAACTAAACAACTTATCATTGCAAAATTGTAGGACTATTAGAAATAAAAAACTTTTACTTGACATATTTTTATAAAAGCAACAGTTTCTGAGATATTTGCAAATATATTAATACAATTTTGTGAGCTTTAGTTTAAACATATACTACTTAAGTCTTAACGCAATAATTCTCCAATGCCATAGAGTAATTAAATATAAGTAAGTATCTAAAAAATGTATGTTATTTTTCCTTAAAGCTCTTAGGAGAAATGTTGGCACAGCAATGATCTATCTCCATTTTAGACTCAATAGTCAATATTTACATTTTTTATTGGTCAAAATGTATAAATGAATAATTAAATATCAATGCGATGACTTGAAGATCTGCAACACCTTATAAAATGTTAAAATTTTAACCAGAAATTGAAATTTTAATACGAAGTGTTGACCCTTGTGGAAGACATTAAACTGTTTGAAATGCTCTTAGGTGGACAAAGATGCGCCTCTTTTCTTATTGATTATATATCGTTGAATATTATTTTATGCGTGTTCTTATGTGGAGTGGTGATGATACAATGTACATTATTCCGTTCAGAAATCTTATGAGAGAGAATGTTTGTGCGGTGAGCCATACCATTTATTTTTTTATATGAAACTTGCAAAAGAATAGGATTGGCATGGTAGCAGTAGCTCATTAAAAAAAATGCATGCAAATCCTAACATTACTAGCCAAATACATCGGCTTACAAAATACTTTTAAGAAAATAATTTTAATTAAAACCAGAAGTATATATTCACCTTGCATATGATAGTAATAACAGTTAAAATATGTTTTTCGAAACAATGACTGATAAGTTTAATGAAAATGAACGTGTGTAGAAAACTGTTGCTTGCATTGCACGTTTTTTTACACTTTTCATGTAACGCTGGCAAGATCTAACTACAATAATGTATGGAATTAAATTAAATATTGATTACTACATTGTAAACAACACTTTGCCTGCTTAAATTTCAGTATTACATATTTTAATTTTAATTTAGTATAATCAGTAGCTTTTCGAAAACACAAAACACTGTATATTTTTGGAGATACTGTTACACCGTCTCCGTGTCCTTCTACTTAAAGACCAAATTAAATAAAAGGGAGAAGGTGAATCTAACATAAGGGAAAATATATGCAGTATTAAAATATCACAATAAGACGGTTTATTCATTATAAACATAGATAATGCTAAGTACAATGGTCTCATTATATCATTCTGAATAATGCTGAAAATAAATCAAGTTAATACCGTGAAGCGCAGCATATAAACCTCCCATGTTTATGTTTATTAAAGGTAGTCTTTAAGAGACACAAAATTACGTTGCAAATTAACATCAACAGTGAAGTTAATTACGTTTAACCAAAAATGAAACAAACATTAAATATAAGTGTCTGATGGGCTCCTCAAACAGTTACAAGTTTACAAGACGAGACTTACAAAACATAACGCGAGAGTTTGACTACCAGACTCAAGCCAAACTTCCCCGGGACTATCGAAAACTTAACCAAAACGTTAAAGATTGAAATTTATAATAATTTGACAGTTTAAATAAATAACAAGCATGATATTACTTCTACAGTCGCGAGAAATAGTACAATACAATAATCCACGCATTTCAACATATTACATTTAATTTCCTAAAGACAGAATTACCAATGGTGGATTTCAAACCAAACTAACCAACTGGTTACCGCGACCAAGTGGCTACACATAAGTTACATTTAAGCGACTGAGATGAAAAAGAGAGAAGTTACATATTAAGCAAAAATAAAATAATGATTCTAACACAAAAATATTACAAGTCGAATATGAATAGAGTCTATGATATGTAAACGACATAGTTACGTTCCAATTAATATATAAATGTTTATCCGATCATTGTCAAGGTCCATGACAACGATCCGTCCTCGTTCGTGGATTTTAGATAGTCATCTTTGGTAGACAATTCCAGCCTGTTATATAGTGAATTTCGTCGCACGGACAAAGGGGAGGTAATTCTAACACGCAGTGTCTAGCTGCCATCGGTCACGTAGGCCCCTTGTAGAGTTGTTCCATCAGAATCTTAGAACAAGTCGGCGATCATTCGATGTTTTTTGGGGTAGTTCTTCTGACAGCCATCAGAGGTCGGTCGGATAGTTGTCTTCAATCGTACTCCATGTTGCCACGCCTCAGTTTCAATCTGAACTGCTGGAGAGTGACCACGTGTTGACTGTATACCTTCGTCAGCTCGGCCCATTCTTCGACATTGGCTGCACGGTGTAGGTCAGCTTTGGTGGCGGCTAGTGATAGAAGATTTCATAGGTAAGTTCATGAACGATTCTAAGTGTATTTTACAGAGGATTGTACTGTACGAAATATACAGTGCCGTATTAACCTACAGGGACTACAACAGAGAAAAGTACTATTGTAGGGATTCTATTTGCGTTGGAACTATTGGAGCGGGTGGTATGAATTCTTGAAAGTTACGTATCAACATTATAATGGGGTGGATCAAATTGTAACTAACTGTAAGTTAACGTTACAATGCTACAAATATTTATTTCTCATGTACAAACAGTCATCGTGTTATTATTAGTTTAATGAACTGGCTAAGTGTTTAAGAGAAAGAATAATCTCATAACATAGGTACTTATGTTTAAGAATAGTGCCTACCTACATTGGATATCGTTTTACTTTGGCAGTGTATTTTTCGTTTCATTATAAATAAATATTGATAAATTGTTATTAACAATGAATTAGATTAGTATAAAAAACTGCAATGTGATATTTATTTTACTTAGATTCAATTAAACTGGCATGGCTTAGCATGCAACTTATTGAAGTGTGTATAGACAATGTAATAGGTTCTACCAATGTAATAGTTTCATTCTGTAAAATATATTAAGTAATTATTGGTTATTAGTTGTTAATCGTTCCGGTTGTTAAAATTTCCCATTTCGAGGACTGCATATGTATAAATAACGCTAATGAGTTAGAAAGGAAAAAGGTTTGTTTTGAGGAAGTGTACCTGTATTTGCTGTAGCAAAGGTGGAAACCATATAGGAAATAACCAATCTCAGTACATACGAGTGTTATTTTAACCACGGTATCCCTATCAACTGTAGTTTAGTCTATTGGGGATTGACGCCTTAAACCATGTATTCATCAAAGCAGGTTCCTGTTTCTTTGGTTGTAGCGTTTATAAAAGCTACAACGCTCCAAAAAACAAGAAAATAACGCTACACGCTATATTAATTCAAGAAATATCCCACCACAACTATTGAAGTGACTGTGAAAGCTTACCGTAGCCCCATTCTCTGTTGTGTACGTCGCGATCTCTCTCTCTCTCTGAGCAACGACTGACTATCGCGTAATTGTTGATTAAACCAAAAGATGCAAGTCAAAGAGGCCCATCGACTGAATAGGTGTAAAGGTTGCTTGGAAGAAGAACGTGTGACGTCATTAGCGCTAATAGATTGCGCGCGCCATAGATTCTGGAAAAGTCTTAAATGTTTCTCGCCGCATGTTTCCCGTACTCTGTTACCCCTCCTCTCTCGTTTGTTGTCTTTCCTTCTCTTATGTGTGACCCCTACCATCCCCCCTTTTTGAGGCACAGATTGGCAAATAAATACTGCTGGTAGATCGATGATCAAGCCACTCTTGGCGGGATAAAAATCCGAGGCACGTCGAGGTGCCAAATAAAATGTAAGCTTCAAAATTATTATTCGGACATTGTATTTCAAAATTACTTTTCGGCTTTATCATGGATTTAACTTCAAAACTTTTGAGACTTAATTGTTTTTTGATTAAAATTCAATCGTTTAGGTTGGGAAATGTTTTAATATATTTAAGGTAAAATCATAACTTGTTCAAGTTGTTGTCATTATGAAGTCACAGAGACTTAAGAAACATTTAAAAAATTTAAATCTAAAATGCTTTGCTTGTTCAAATTGTTGTTATTATGAAGTTTTGTAGTTGGACAAATATTAAGATATATAAAAGTAAAATCTGTACTTGTTCAAATTATTGTCATTATGAAGTCATAAGAAACATTTAAGACATTTAATATTTAATATTCATCACTTGTGTAAATCATTGATAGTATGAAGTCTCATGGCTTCGACAAATATCTAAGACATTGAAGTGTTAGTTTGATGATATTACGATGCCTTTTAGACATGAAAATATTCAATTTTTTAAAATAAAACCTTTTGAGATTAACGAGACTTAAGTAGGTTGGATAAATAAAAGCCAAAAAATGTTCAACTAATATATATATATATTTTTTTGTTATTATTTAAATAAATCTATTTATATCCCGTTATCTTGCAATGTGTTTACTTCTATTCAGGCTCTACTCAATTATATCATCCTGGAATTACCTTATTTTCTAGTTACGCTTTGGCTGAGTGAGTGGGTTGGTGGTACCATGATTGCATATATTATATCATAATATATGTTATTTTGGGCGTCCTTTTGGCTCCTCTGCAATTATCTTACCTTTATTATTTTATGTATGTCATTTGTATGCCTGCTTCAGTCCTGAAGGAGGAAAAGAGGTTACATGGTGAGTTATTATTTTTATGTAATAATTTCAACAACAAAAAGTAATTCTCGTATAAATCAATTCACCGTATTAATTTGTAAATGTAAGTTTAACATAAAATGTAGTACTTTGGAATTATTTTTTATAAATATCATCTATAGCAGATTGGTAGATCTACCAAAGACAACTTTTTTTTAAAGGCCATATATGTCCGATATTTTGTGAATTACTCAAAAACATAAAGCAAACATAAGTTTATGTACCAAACTGATATTGTATTTATTGTTTAAAAAAAATAAAAAATTTCATATTAAATATGAAAAAGACCTGACTCTACCGTTGATTAATTTATCTTTTGGTTTAACTTTTTTTAAATCTAATATTGGGAGCTACAGCAAAGAACAGAATTAAACTATTTGTAAATAATTCCTATGAGTACTGGATGATTCCTGGACAACATAGCTCAGTGGTAGAGCATTTTAACACTAAGCCAAAGGCTCCTAGTTCGATCCACTTGTTTAGGCCACATTTTGAACTATTGAACTAATGAGAAATATATGTTAGTGAAGTGTATGTATATAATCTTCACTTAAGGCTTATACTGTAATTCCTCTTTATTATTGTTTACTCCTTGTATGGAGAGCATCCCCCTCCAACTCTTTCAGTAAGGATGAGTTTGTGGATTGAAAAGTTTCACCAAGCTATCCTGTGATATGAGTTTACAATTACAGTGAACTACAGGTTTCTCATAGAGCCAGGGTCTCTTATTGACCATTGTAGAGTGATTTATACATTTTCATGGATCATATTTTTCAAAAGCCAATAGCTTTGTAATGGAAATATTAAGCTGCAGTCATATTTTCATAGGCAGAAACTAATATGAAAAATTACAACTATAAAAGTTGCTATTTCTGCTTTCACATACTCAAATGTTAATTCATGTGATCTGCCGCTGTCACTTTTAAGAAATATCGTTGAAAATTATTAAATTACACTCATTAAAAATATAAAAATGCTATATATTCTAAAATGTGTTTGTATTTTATAAAAGGTTTAGCCATGAAGATTTGAATGTAGTTTGCTATTTCTATGACCACAAATGTAAATGTGTAAATGGAAAGTATATAATTGTCACTATATTAAATAAACCTAGGTCACAAATATTAGGCACAAAAACTGTGTTTTAGTAGCGGCTCCCCAAGGAATCACTTGATATTTTATTTTAAATATTAATTTGACTCTAACATAAACTTTAGCAGTTGTAGTGTGATTTATTATACTTTTTTCGTGTTTGCAAAACATGTTAACTATAAACCTAATTTGTAACATATTTGTGTATGGGTATCTCCTTTGCATTATTGACATGTTTAATCCATATTAGTACACTTATGTTTTTTTATTCTCCAAGGATTCCAATTTTGCGGGAGATTTTAAAGATACCATACATTATGAAGCACAACGTTTTCAAGCCTCAGACGTGGAAATGAAATCTCTGTTGGATGGTTTTCTTCCAATCAAAGAACAAATTAAGGTATTTACTCTCTATACATTACATTTTTTATAGTTAAATTATCTTTATAAAAATAGCCCCTTAAAGGGGACTAAGGATTTAAAAAAAATTAATAATATTTGGGAAACTTTTGAAAATATTAAAATACACATGGAATTTTTATTTATACTGGAAATATATAGCATTGTATTGTCAAACTTATATTTACTTTAATAAATTCACAAAAATCCTCTAGAATATTGAAATAATACATTTTGAGGGATTTTTTTAAATGAGAATTTCAAAATGCATCATAGTTAATTTTTAAAATACTGGTATTATTATTTATTTAATCCATCAAACTTTAAAATCAAACAATATCAGTTTGTTAGCTTTTACAAAGAAGAATTAGGTAATATTTAAGTAAGCTCATCAGATTTCTGATAACTTTATATATTTCTCAAAATTATCTAAAAGATTTGACTTAAAAATGTAAAAATAACTTTTATTGTCTTAGTTAATAAAATTAAAGTATGGTACGTATTAAAAAAAATTGCCAATTTGTCTTTTGTAAACTATTTTGTGAAGCAAGCAATTTCTTAACTTGATATAACTAAGCACTCTAAGCAACATAACACTTAGATACAAAAGAGAAAATAAAATGAGTAGTTTGCCATATGGGGGTCTCTTGTTTATCTTATGATAACACTTCCCCTTTTCCACTGAAGCTTATAAATAGCCACTCTACTATTTTCTTCGAGACATGATTGTAGAAATATTCCTACTGACTAATTGCTTGTCTATATGGACTGGTGGGTGCAATGTTGAGTCATGTGGTTTGCAGATAGGAATGTAGAGCAAGAGTTAGTAAGGAGTACAAGATTTACATACTAAGTCTGCCAAGTCAACAATACTTTGTACCACAAGTATTATGATATGTTAAACGTGTATAAGAAATGTCACCTATAGAGAAAATCTTTTATTGACTTATAAATAGGTAGATAAATAGCATTTTCAGCTTCTACTAAGGTACAAGTGGGTAGTATAATAAGGTAATTGATCCGCATTTACATCGAACTTTTATCAAGTTTTTCAAATGTTAGATGCTATAAAGTTAACTATTCCGCATCAATCGCATATCAAATGATCTTTATGTAAAGGTTTTAGAAGAATGCTTTGGCGAGTAGTGTAGGTATCAAAAAATTTTTTGTAAATAAAATTACTACTGTGAAGTATTTTCATTGAAGTTTATAATCGAAAGAAGTTGATCTTTATGATAATTCATTGAACTGTTTCCGCAAACCCAATGTTCCATGGAGAGACATATGTGCACGATGGCTAGTATTAGAAAATATGTTATACTGCTTGCTTATTTCCTCGTTCTTTTTTTGCTTATGTAAAGGTACACTTTTTAATCCTTTTATTTTCATGCTATTCAAACTCGCGCAAAAGATGTAAGATCTGTTATTTTTGTGTGCGAAGAAATGTCCATCTATTTCACATTATTGTAAGGTTTTCAAGAAAGTTCGTCAAGCATTAATTTATTAAGCGATTATTTTGAATTTTTATAATAATTTTAACCGTAAATATTGTTCTATAATAATAATAAATTCATACGTTTAGATTAAAATTATTTAATTTCTAAATTATTAAATTAATTTTTTTTTAATCTCTAGTTATTTCACAACTAATGACTTTTTAATCATATTTAAAAAATTTTTTACATTTCAATATATTTATGTAGTAATGAATTTAGTTTTATACAAGAAAATAACGTTTTGAATATGATTATAAATATATAATTACAGAATTTTTTTAATTATTATACAATCAGATATTTTTAGGCTTAATTACTTACCTTACAGCAAAATTTATTATACTGACTTACTTCATGAATAAATATTATAGACTTGTACATAATGAATGGTTTATAAAAAACCCTTTTATAATGAATAATTTCATATATTTAAAGAATTTTATTTCAAATTTTTGGGTGACCTGGTGCTCTAAGCGGTTCTGAGCGGTGACTGAGGGTCCCGGGTTCACTCCTCGGTCCCGCACAGATTTATTGATTGCCAAACCTTCCTTCACCTCTAAACTAAGATGTGTATTAATCACAACTTTGAATGTGAGGAAAGCCAGGCCTCTACCGTGGTTCGGATTCCACGTTAAACATATAGGTCCTCCATTTCATCTCACAATCACCCTACCATTACACATTACGTAAGTGCGTAAAACCCGAACGGGTAGTAAGACGCGTTAATAATAATATATAATAAATAATAATAAAAATAATAAAATAATAATAATAATATTTCAAATTTATAAATTATTACGTCAATTAAAAAGGAATCTTTTCATCAACAGAATACATGTAAATTCTAAAAAGTATATTTTTATATATTCAAAAAATCTACCGTACATTGAACATTGTTTACATCAGTATGAATTGAAGAACACTTATGTTTTTCCAAAGATTGTACGTAAATTTGCGCTGCACTTAGCACATTGAACGTGACCGTGTAATTGTAAATGTACTAAATTCCAGTTCCAATAACTATTTATGGGTGTTTTTGTTGATAACATTATAAAAATTATAGAGAGTAATGTTCTCCTTCCAGTGATATATGAAAATATTACACTATCTGTCAGATAAAACGAGAACTAGCTCAAATCTGGAGGGCTGACCTCATCGACTCTAGCACTTTTAACAGTAGCAAGCGGAGATGATTAGATGGCTCTTGGAACTTTTAGCGATAGCAGGCGGAGCCAATCAGTTCGGCCCGTAGCACTAAAAGGGTTAAACATGCAATATACCAAACTCACAAATATATTTATGTATTTATAAAATAATTTTTTAGGTAAAATTCCCTATTCCTCTTGTTTCCCTATTTTTTTCAGGCACCAAAAATTCCCAATATCTTCCTAATTCTTCAGGTACATACCTACCCTGCTCGTTACAAACTTCCAAATATAACTATTAAAGGTTTAATAATTATTTGAGTTGAATTTTGTCTGGATTTTCATTGCAAAAAATTTAAAATATTCCCAGAGGTAAAAACCCAGGGGAAGTCAAATCTTGGGCTTGGGGTGTACACTCAACAGGATCAGGCAGACCTATAATATACCTTGGATCACCATAGGGTGGTAACATTTCATAGGGTTGAAACCTTGGATAACTTGTAGTCTTCATTCATTATTGCAGCTACAAAGTAATATTAGAGTTATGATTATCTGCAATATTTCCTCAATAGAGTTAGGTCTAATTATAAAGGAACCCCAAATACCAAGCTACTTTACTTACCCCTGTATAGTAGGTTTACATTTCAGAAATCTGTGAAACACACATACACACACATTTTGATGCAATCACTTTACAAAATATATATGTGGCCCATTTTGTTTGTCTTTAATGAGAAATGATTTTTGTACTGTATTTGTAGGATGAGACCGACACTTCAAATTCTGTTCATGAAATTGTGAAGACCGAAATTAAGTTAAATGATTCCTCTCTCGGAATTATGGACTCGAACATAGACCACTTCGCACCGGTTGACAAATCTGAGGTATTCGGATATAATTGTAACTTTCTTTTCTAGTACTGCGTCCTAATACTCGATCGGGCTATACACTTATCTACTAATTACGTTCATGTATTTTAGGTTTAGGAAGGTTATATTTAAAGGAAGCGTACCTGCATTGGCGTGGAAAACCATTTTGGAAAAAATACCCTCAGACTGAGAATCGAACTTTGATCTCCTCGTCATCGCTAGTCAAGTCTACTTAGAGATTTTTTTTATAAATTAAAACATATAACAGTATAACTACTTGTGGTATCTCATCTATTCATTTTGTCACTAGGTTTTAGTAATTCATTGAAATCACAAATAAGTTTATAAAAAAAATCCATATTAAATATTTCTATTTTAAGAAAACCATTTTATTAGGTAATTATATTTAGTTTCAATTTTAAGTTAATATTATGTTCATTGTACCTGTAAATACAAGATAAATAATCATACACACACAAAGTGTAAATTAATGACCGTACTTAAGTTTCCATTTAGACATTTTATGAAGTATCACTCTGGAGCATTGGTGCGATAATCAAAAGGTCAAAACATTTCTAGGTTGTGTCCAGGTGTCATTTGTCAACTTCTTTAAAATATTTGAAGACCAGTCTTGAAGGTGTATTTAGCTAACGCGCTAGTTTTGTGCTCAGTTAAACTTACAAGGACGGGGAAATCGAAGTTATATATTCTGTCAGGTAAACTGGGGCCGGGTTTTTTAAAAATAGTTTTCCATCCTCCCTCAACAGAAATGTGGGTTCACTTCCTCTAAATTGAACCTTCCTAATTACTAGCCCATTGGTGTAATTAGTACCTAAGCGTATAGCCCTAATCTAATAGACGTGGTGCTATAATTTAATTCAATATATAAAATTTGAATCATAATTTAATTAATTGTTCTAATTGTGCTTGCAGATTAAACTGGAACAAGACCAATCTACCTCGTTGAGTAAAATATTACAGTCAAACATACCTGCACAAACAAGCTCTGATTTTAATTTGAATATTGAATGTGTAAATGAGAATCAAGATTTAACTTTTAATGCTCAACAAATGAAAGCAGAGTACAGGAACCTTTTACTAAAAAGATCATGTTGTAAATTAAAGGAAAATATTACAACAGATTATAAAATATCTTTTTTAAATTCCAATCAAACAAAATATTGTAAAAAACATCAAAGTGCCTTTAGTAAAAATGTAGATAAATCACAAGCTTGCTCAGATAATCAGTCAACAGGAAAGGAATTTAAAGATAATCTAAAACTCTATATGATATCAAGTAAACATCCTAAACTAGGAAGATTTAGTATATCAACTGAAGCAACCGAGACAAAATGTAATTTGGAAAAGTATACTAAGAAAGGAGAACTGTGTATTGAACATGTAGAAGGTATTATATGTAAAACTAAAAATTGTAGTAAGTATGGTCTGAAAGGAAGTATTGGTTTTCCACAGGAAGAAAGAAGGAAATGTAAAAACAAAAATTGTAATAAGTTTGCTATGAAAGGAGGTATTTGTTTTGAACATAGAGAAGAAAGGAAATGTAAAACTGCAAATTGTACTAAGGTGGTTCAAACAGGAGGACATTGTTTTGCACATGGGGGGGAAAGAAATGTAAAACTGAGAATTGTACCCAAGAAATCTCAGAAAGGAGGACATTGTTTTGCACATGGAGGGAAAAGGAAATGTAAAACTGAAGATTGTACTAAGGTGGTTCAGGCAGGAGGACATTGTGTTGCACATGGAGGGGGTTTGAAATGTAAAACTGAGAATTGTACTAAGTTTGCTTTGAAAGGAGGACATTGTTTTGCTCATGGAGGGGGAAAGAAATGTATAACTGAAAATTGTACTAAGAAGGCTCATTTAGAAGGACATTGTATTTCACATGGAGGGGGAAGGAAATGTAAAACTGAAAATTGTACTATGAGGGCACAGGTAGGAGGTCATTGTTTTGCTCATGGAGGTGGAAAGAAATGTAATATTGAGAATTGTACAAAGAATGTTTACATAAGAGGACATTGTAGTGCACATGGAGTTGTTAGGAAATGTAAATTTAATAATTGTACTAAGACGGCTCACATAGGAGGACATTGCAGTGCACATGGAGGGAGAAGGATATGTAAAACTGAAAATTGTACTAAGGTGGTTGTGGCAGGAGGACATTGTAGTACACATGGAGGAAGAAGTAAGTGTAAAACTAAGAATTGTACTATGAAGGCTCACATAGGAGGACATTGTTTGGCTCATGGAGGTGGAAGGAAATGTAATATTGAAAATTGCACTAAGAAAGCTGACATAGGAGGCCATTGTAATTCACATAAAGGCGAAATGTTATGTAAAACTAAATATTGTACTAAGAAAACACAACTTGGAGATCATTGTATTGTAAATGGAGCGGAAAAGAAATGTAAAACAAAACTTTGTACAAAGAGGGCCTTGAAAGGATGAACATGTTTTGATCATGGAGGAGGATGGAAATGTAAAACTTAAAATTGTACTAAGGTAGCTATGGCAGGAGGACATTGTATTGCACATGGAGGGGGAACGAAATGTAAAACTGAAAGTTGTTCTAAGGTTTAATTGAAAGGTGGACATTGTTTGGCACATGGAGGTGGTGTAAAATGTAAAACTGATAATTGTATTAAGATGGATTATATAGGAGGACTTTGTTTTGCACATGGAGGAGGAAGGAAATATCAAACTGAAAATTGTTTAAGGTTGTTTGGCCCAAAATTAATAATAATATTATATATATATATATATATTAGTAGGTCTTCTTAAACCAAACTTGGATCAGTGTATTAAATTTAGATTAAATGTCTAAGCACAGTGTTTACTCAAAGTTTGAGATTTTGGCATCTAACGCAACAATTTTTAGAAAAACAAAATAATGCAAAGATTTCATATTTGGAATGTTAGATGTACTTGAAGTGGTTTATTAAGAGAAATAAATATTATTTCAATGAACCTTCATTTAACAGCGTAAAAAATTGCCAAATAAATGCAATATTTAATTAATTATTTTATATACTTAAATGTGTCTAATAAATGGGGGAAGTAAATCAATTTTTGCTGACTTCTTTTAACTTTATAATGGTACTTCATTCACATTAATAATCAATCTGAAACTCATGAAAATTGATATGAGCTGAGGTGCTACATATTTTGCCCCCCGGATTTTGAAAATATATCTTATACAAACCCGCAAAGCCAAAACAGAACGGCCTGGTTAGAGTAGAGCAGACAGCTCATCCCCTTCTCACTCCAAGTCACTAGCTGTTTGTCCTTGAAAACATAAATATATCGCCAAGGTTTTGGCCTGACCCATCCCCATTGTTACTTGGGCTCCACCGTTTTTAAGTCCGTGTAGCAAGTGCGACGATTGTTGAAAGGATTTTTTCAGTGTGGCTGAGTGTAGTTGCATTTAATGTCCTTAGGTATGTGTGAAGTGTAATAACAGTGGAAAGCACATTTTTATTATTTAAAAAAAAATTGCCCCACAAAAGTTTAAATATGGCAGAAGATATGTAAAAGGAAAAAGTAATAAGCATTCCAAGGCAATAAAACGCTTTTACGAAGAAATTCGGAAAGCCTAAACCGCTAATAATTTGGTGAAATGACTTCAAACCTATATTATATTATTGAACTTAAATAATTAACTTTTTTTGAAAATTCTTTTTAAATCTGGGACTAAATCCAGAACCTCCAACTTAGCACGTCAATATCTTACCACTGAGATACATAGGGCTAAATCTGTACTAGGGTCATTTATCGCTCATATTTTAAGGGCTGGTCGGTAATAGATGTGAAAAATCGTCGGCCATTGAATAACAATCAGAAACAAATTCCATCATTGATCCATGGTAGCTTTATTCTGCCGTTTGAACAATTTTTATTAATTTTAAATTGTTTCTTGGATATAATTTGTAAAGCAGAAGTCACCAACCTTTATTTAGCTGCGGACCACATAAATGTTTTACCATTACAGTAAACCACTTATTAAGTATTTAATAAAAAAAATTAGAAAATATTTTTAAGAATGACTTTAGCTAGACCACCGAGGACGGGGAGATAGAGATTCAAATCTCAGTCGGCTGAACTGTTGTTTTTTCTTTCCTAAATGGTTTTCAACTCTCCGCCCCCGAAAATTCGGGTTCATTTTCTCTAAATTCAACCTTCCCAATTCCTAATCCATTAATGTAATTAGTACTAAAGCGTTTAATCCGAACGGGTTACTACCCGTGGTGCTAAATAATATGAAATAATAATAAATTTAAAAATTTACCTTAAACAAAGAATAAAGCGTGAGATGAAAGCCTATATTTGAGTAATAGGTATGGACAATTGTGCATTATGTTAAATAAATATATATATATTACTTTTTAGTCATATTGGCCATGAGATGAAATTTGTAGGTTTAATATATCTTTATTCTTACACATAATTTGATAGGCCCATTTACGGTAACAGTAATTATGAGGAAATTACTGAACATATTTTGACAAACTACCACTCATTTTAACGATTAGGAGTCCAGGATGTCGGGAAAATCATTGATCTCTATAGTATAACTGGATGGACATACACATGCACATTCCAAGGACAAAAGCGTGACGCTCAAGTGTATCGTCTGCTACACTGAGGGGGGAAAGATTTAACGGTTTCTTTAAATGTTCTTATGCGAAAACATGTCTCTGATGAATAAAAGTGTTATTGTTTGAAAATAGTGAAGTATTATACTATACTTTCCTGAAGAAACATTTACATTAAAGGATATACAATCCAGTTTTACAGGTAATTCTGTACAAATACGAATAAAACCTTAGATATTTCAATTTTTATGTAGTTATCATCAATGTTGTTTACAGTCTGCCACGACAACACTTATATTTAAAGTTGGTTATTAGCTTGTATATTGGTTTCAGAAACCATATTTTATTGAAAGTTCGATAAATATAATGAACAAGGTATCTTAAAAATTGTTTACTTTGTTTGAATGACAAACTTTGAATAGCTGCCATGCATTCAAACTATCACTTAGGTTATAGGCTTGTGGAAAGTATTATTGTAATAATACCTGTTTATTTAAGTTGGCTCATATCTTTCAGAAACCATATTTGTTGACATTTCGATAACTATAATGAAACAAGTTAGCTAAAAACTGTATTACATTTGTTTGAATGACACACTTTGTGTAGAAGTCTTACGTTCAATTGATAGTTTAGGTTATTGGCTTGTAGAAAGTACAGTATCTACTAAACCCTGATTTTAGTAACTAAACCCAATGTGTAAGGCTTTATTTCGTACCAGAATACTATCATATATATAATATTTTGGTTTGATGAACGGCAATTTAGAACAGAAGTAGAAATTTCCTTCTGGAAGGTCTTTTATCCTAACTAAACACAAATATATGGTAGGATTCTGGTACGAGATAAAGCCTTAAAAGTAAGCTTCCTTCAAAAATCATCGTACATATTAGGCTACATCAACTTATTTAAATAAAAAACTAACCAGTTTTGAAATTTTATATGCTCTTCAAAGCTTTAACTAATATATTTATTTAATTTAACCACTCTCACATTGATGTATCTCATATATTCAATCAAATTAATGAACGATGTCAAAATGCCACATTGCCTTGTATGGGTGAAAGAGAGAAAGAGAAACCCCAAGGTTTACTTCTCTCTTACCCAATGGTATGCAGACGACAGCTCGAAAATTTCAGCCACAGATGTCCATCCAGTTATAGTATAGAGATCAATGGAAAAAATAGTTTTCCACGGAAACCCAATCTTCACAGCTAATTTTCAATTTTTCGTTATTACTTTAATCATCATGGAAACAGTTATTTGATGCATGACTGTAAATATCTAAATAAACTATATCATCTTGGCTAAATAATAATAACTCAATCTCCATTAATTGTTGGTCCGAACACATCATATTTTTCTCTTTGAATTCTGGTCATAACACATCTAAATTGAGATGCATAATGTGAGTAAATATTTATTTTTTATTGGAATGTTATCATTAACTGGAATTTAATTCAATAATATTGAGTAAAATTTGAAAATTAAAAGGTTAAGTTGTTAAGTTCGTGAAAATATTTTCTACGTTTTGTTTTGCATATGATAAAAAAATGGTTTTTAAATATGTTTTGGTATGTATTTTAAGCTCAAAAACGATAAAATGATCTTGAATAGTGTTAAAAAAAGTTAGCCATTTTAACTATCTAAGTATGAGTTTTGGTGTTCATTTTTTTCAAACAATGGGTTTTGGTATTCATTCTAGCAAATAGTAACAAAATACAAATACATAAGTTAAGCTATGTTTTAATTTTACCGCTTAATTTTGAGGGTATATTTAAAATTAGTAATGTGTTGTTTACCCCATCTATCTTTTCACCTTCTTACAAATACAGTAAGTTTACTTATGTTTCCATGTTGATAATTAATTTTGAGGAAATTATATTTCAATTGTTTGAGTACCACATCTATATTTTCATATTCTCTCTTTCTATCAGACTCCCGCTTCTCTCAATCTTTCCCTCACAAACACTCTCTCCCAATCTTTCCCTCACACACACTCTCTCCCAATATTTCCCTCACACACACTCTCTCCCTCTCTCTCTCTCTCACACACACACACACACACTCTCTCTATAAAACACTCTCTTTAATATAATCCCTCTCTCTCACACACTCTCTACACTCACATACACGCTCTATCACACAATTTCTCTCAAATTATATTTATTATACTCTCTTTCTCAACAGCTCTCTCTTTCTCGAACGCTTTGCCTTTCTCAAATTCTCTCAAACGATCTCTCACAAACGTTCTCTCTATCTCGCAAACTCCATCTATTTCAAGCTCTCTCGAAATCTCTGTCTAAAACTCTCTCTCACTCTCTCAAACACTCTGACTCAAACTGTCTCTATCTCAATAATATTCTCTCTCTCTCAAACTCGCTCTCTCCCTTATCTTTCTAACTCTTTCTCTCAAACACTCTCTCAAACTCGCTCTCTCCCTTTATCTTTCTAACTCTTTCTCTCAAACACTCTCTTAAACTCTCGCTCTAAATCTCTCCATTTTAACTTCTCCCCAAATTTCTCCATTTTAACTTCACCCCAAATCTCTCCCACATACCCTCACATTTTCTCTCTCCTTCACACAATATCCCAAAATTTTACAGGCTTTCTCTCTCTCTCTCACACACACACACACACACACACACACATACACACATACACACACTTTATCACGCATTCTCCCTTGCCTATTCTATTTCTCTCCCAAACACACTTTCTGGCTTTCCTTACACACACACACAAACACACACACTCTTTCCCTCTTCTCCCGGTATTTATCTTTCTAACACATACACATACACATACTTTCACTATCACTCGCTCACACTCCCTCGATCTTTCTCAATTGCTCATTCTCAGTCTTTCACGCTCAATTTCTCACACCTCACACTCATACTCTCATTTTCACACTCACCCACACACTTACACAATAACAAATTCAAACACACTCTCAATTTCCCTATCACATTTTATCCCTCTCTCTATCATATATCTTATATATAATTTGATAAGCCCGTTTCCAGTAATAGAAATTACGAGGAAATGACTGAACAGATTTTGACAAACGAACACTCATTTTATAGATAATATAGATAAGGGAATCAGGATGCCGGTAAAAATAGTGGCCTAAAACTGAAACCCAATTTTCCTAGCGAATCTTCCATCATTTTCTTTTGTGTGGAAAGTGGTTCATCTGTACAATCATTATTTGTTTACATCACCATTGAAACCATGATTTGTGTATAGCTGTATATTGGTAAATAAAATATTTGTTTTTGTTTAAAAATAATATAAGCTCAAACTTAGGTACTTGAGTGGTTTGTGCAACTAATAGACAGATCTGGGAGAAGGGTAATTTTAAAGTTCTCATCGGGGCGTGAAGGGGGAAAATATACGTTTTGATTCAAATTACACACTGAAAACTTAATATCTAAGAAAAGTTGATAGCCTTTGACGAGTAAACTTTTAGTCAAAAAGTGAAAGAGGGATTATTATATAGATCCTTTCCTTATAAAAAGTTTAAAATACATTTTAGTGTAATAATCTACAGCCATTGCTGCAACGACCAACTAGTTAATATATAATGTTACTTTTGATCATCTCGCATCACTCTTGTTGAGAAAAAATTTGTCAAAAAAATCAAACTTGAGATTTTGATGGATGTCAACGTTTCATGACCCCCTAGATCCGAAAAAGCGTTTTTTTATAAAGTAATTTCAGTCTGTAGCTCTGACTAGAGACAAATCTATTTTACCAATTGGGATAAAACTTTATGGGGTTTTTATAAGATTTCTCAGAGGTTTTTTTTTTAAATAATCCAATCCTAAAATTAATGGTATTTTTTTTACTTAGGGATGGGAAGTGAAAAAAATATATCAAACTCGACTCAATTAAAATTCATATATATATATATATATATATATATTTATTGTTTAATATTAAAACACTCACTGGCATTAATGTTTAGTCACTTCCAGATGAGCTAGAAACTTGAAATTTGGCAAACTTATAGCTTCTTAAATATATTATGACCCAATATAATCTAAATTAAAATAGATTCACTTGGTGATTGTAGGGGTGGCAAAACTGATTACAGCTCAGACAGACGGTGCAGCCGCACAGTCTTGTAATAAATAAACATGCAAACAGTTTAACCTACACCAAATTACGAAAATTGTTGGGGTGGTACACCATTCCAAAAGTTTGGGAACCTCTGGTCTACAGAATATAATATTTTTCTCTTTCAGCATGTTCTTAAATAAACTTACTATGTTCCTTACGATTGCAAGGTTTGATTAAAAATCTCAAGTTCAACTAATGTAACCGTTTACAAGTATATTGTGATATTTACCATTGTTAATTCACACTTTACACATAACACTTTTTTATTTATCTCCACACGGTAAACTGCTGTGACATTTTGATGTGCACAATTAGTTTGCCTTCTTACAGGCACACTTTTTAGTTTGACGCTGTTTTTTGAGACTATACACTTGCAACTGGCATATCCCTGGCCCTCAAACATTGATTTCTTACTCACAGCTTCACGGACTGTTACATATTTTTCTGGGATGTCTTTATAAATTTATGTGCCAGAAATCTAAGGTCACTTCTATTAGACTGGGTTGTAATATATTTATTAGATATTTATGAGGTATTTTTTACGACTTTAATTTGTTTGTTTTGTTTGGATTCTCACGGCATACCATCGGGAATAATTGTACGTTTTCACAGTTTGGGAACCTCTGTTGTAGACTTTTTGATAAGCCTTCACTATCTTGGGCGTATTGCAATAAGCCTAAACCAACTAGACTGATTGAGCGAACAAGGTGCATTTACTTACTAGCCTAAAGCTGTATGGGCTCATTGCAATAAGCCTAAAAGTTATCAGGCTGATAAGCAAATATAATATTATTTTTAAATTAGCCTGGTTCATTGTAAATTGACGGTGCCTTTTCCATTAAACTGGATTTTCTAATTAGCCTACAACTTTATATATATACATATATATATAATACACTTATATAATATTATACAATAAATATATAGAAATACATTACATATATATTACGGAAGTCTTTAAATTAGGACATTGCTGTAATGCTCTGTGGGTGTGATATTACTCTTTTCTCTAATAGCTATATTATTTCGTTTATGTCTTTTTGAGTTTTAAGTAAAATCTCTTTTTTACTTTCTCTCTATCTTACAGGTAGAGAAAGTATGGTGATCGTCAAAAAATTCGAACTCGAGATTTTGATGAATTTTGACGTTTCATGACTTCCTGAATCCGAAAAAGTGGTTTTTGAATTTCCGTCTGTGCTGTCTGTACCTCCAACTAGAGCCTAAACTATTTTACCGATTGAGCTGAAACTTGATATCTAGGGTTTTCATAGGGTTGCCCCGAGGGGTTTTTGGAATTGGATATCTACCCCTAAAATTAAGGGTAGTTTACTGAAGGGAAAAAAGAGAAAAAGTCGATTTTCTCAAAATCGGCTACTAACGATTTTGATTAAATTTCATTTATAAACATTAAATAAATACTACAAACAAAATGGCTACTCTCAATATTTCGGCAAAATCGATTTAAGGCTCCGGTCTTATGCGTAAATTAACATTTTTTATAATAGCTCCGAAACTATTTGAGATATGAAATAACTTAGCATTACAAATATGTATATATATTTATAATACAAATATTTTATCCGAAACATATTTTTATAAAATCAATAATTTTCAATCTATACGCAATTATATAATATTTTTAACTTTCTGGACATTAAAGTTTAAGTATTGCGATCGTAAAAAAAAACTAACCTGAAATGTTGATGGATGTCGACGTCTCATGACCCCCCGAACCCTAAAAAACAGTCTTTGCAATGCCGTCTGTCTGTGTGTCTATAAAAACTTAAAATTAAGGGTAGTTTACTGAAGGGCAAAAAGAGAAAAATTTGTTTTCTCAAAATCTGCTCAAACGATTTTGATTAAAATTCGTATCTAGGCGTTGATTAAGATTATAAATAAACTGGCTATTTTCATTTTCCTATGAAAATGATTTTTAGGGTACATTACAGAAGCGTTAATTTCCGTATCTCCACAACTATTGGAGAAACTAAACAATTATCATTGCAAAATTGTAGGCCTATTAGAAATAAAAAACTTTTATTTGACATATATTTTTATAAAAGCAGCAGTTTCTGAGATATTTGCAAATATATTAATACAATTTTGTGAGCTTTAGTTTAAACATATACTACTTAAGTCTTAACGCAATAATTCTCCAATGCCATAGAGTAATTAAATATAAGTATCTAAAATAGTATGTTATTTTTCCTTAAATCTCTTAGGAGAAATGTTTGCATTGCAATGATCTATCTTCATTTTAGACTCAATAGTCAATATTTACATTTTTATTGGTCAAAATGTATAAATGAATAATTAAATATCAATGCGATGACTTGAAGATCTGCAACACCATATAAAATGTTAAAATTTTAACCAGAAATCGAAATTTTAATACGAAGTGTTGACCCTTGTGGAAGACATTAAACTGTTTGAAATGCTCTTAGGTGGACAAGATGCGCCTCTTTTCTCATTGATTATATATCATTGTATATTATTTTATGCGTGTTCTTATGTGGAGTGGTAATGATACAATGTACATTATTCCGTTCAGAAATCTTACGTGTTTATAGAAAGAGAGAGAAAGTCTGTGCGGTCTGCCGTACCATTTATTATTTATAGTTGCGAGAAAGTCTATGCTGTGCACACTCCCCACCTTTAAAAAAAAAAGCAAATAAGCACTTTTGCACAAAAAAATCTATAAATTTGTTTGTGGCTATAACTTAGAAAAAAAAATGATCTTGCTAAAAAATTACGAAGTTTAGCTCTGGCGGTAGTGCGTCCACCTACGGAGCTAAGGGCTCGTGCTCGATCACTGGCATGGTCGAGAAATTTATCACTGTTGGAATGTGGGGTTACCCTTTCACAGTGATGAATTGACGGCCGGGGGATGAATTTTGTGTCTGTCCTAGATTTAAGATTAGATTAATTAGTACAAAGGTGTATAACCTAAACAGGTAGTAAGATACGCGGCACTAAAATAAAAGTTAAAAAATTAATAGCACCGACAACCTACAATGGCATAACATAACATAATTTGCGAGCCACTACTGTATGAGCTAGGTTCAGGTTACAGACATGTTCAGATGGACACTAACAATACGTGTATTTGTGCACAGAATGTCTACATCAATATTCCACTTCTTCCTTTACATCTCCACAATCATAATTTCTTTTTATGTCCTTTCTCGTCAAATGTTTTTTCTAATGTATTTTCTCCCCTTTGTTCAGACGTAACGAATTAGTTTTATAACAACTATCAAAACATAGTTTGTAGGTCCCAAATTCAATTACAGCGTCAAGATGTCATTTTTTAATTAAATTAATATGTAGATGAGCCTATAACCGTGATTAAAAAATACTCATATTTGACATCATGTAGAGATAATCCTTTAAATACGTAACTCCCCCCCTTTTTTTTTTCCTCCACTCTATTAGTTCTGCATATCTGTATAAAGCACACTTAGTAAGTTTAATTAATATTATTAATTACACTAGTGTGTTAATGATTAGCAATATCTAAAACAGAGGAAATGTACCCACATTCTGTGGAGGGACAAAGGGAAACCATTTAGAAAGATGCACCCTTTGTTTACCCGTTCGGGATTTGAACTATGACCACCATTCATCGTTAAAATAAACTAAATGAGCTTAGTGTTTAAATCAAGTTAAGGTTAACTTTAAAAATGAACCGACGGTTTAGTTCGGTCCCGGGGTGTCCTGGTGGTCTAGGAGTAAGGTGTCAGGCTTCTGTACTGAGGGTCCGGGGTTCCATCCTCGGTCCCAGCACAGATTTTATCTGATTGCCAAACCATTCCTTCATCTCTGACAAGACGTGTATTAATCACAACTTGTAAATGTGTGGTATGCCCCGGCCTCCACCGTGGCTTGGATTCCACTCTAAACTGTAGTTCCTCCACTTCATCTCACAATCACCCTGCCCACCCTGCATTACACATTAGCGTAGTTGCGAAAGGGTAGTAAGACGTGATAATAATAGTTCGGTCCCTGACTTACAGTTTTCATTCATAATAGCCAGAGAAGAAGACTGTCTACCTGCTAACCCGCCCTCTCCCCCACCCTAAACTTCAGCCCAAGACTTTCCAGTCACTCCACCGCTGGCGAAGAGAGGTTTTTTGGTTCTCAACGGGACGGCCAGTTAGCATTCCCTTTCATCTTTTTCTCAGCAACACAAATGCTATCTTACGGATTTTTCTCGACATTAGCTCTTCCCAAACAACGTTAAGCTTCTAAGAAAAAAATTTCATATCTTAAAAAAAAAATTAGCCTTCATCTGATCAAGGTGTATTATAATAAAGAGGTTTCAAATAGAGAGTGGAAGTAGGGATGGAAGGGGGGGTTATTTGGGAACAATAAGTGGCAGTGCCATGAGTCATAAAGAGAATTTTAGAAACATGTTTACTGAGTTTCTTAAGACAGTGATTAAGATAACGTGATGATTCACTTCATTTGGTTTTCCCCTCTTCATATTAAGACTAAGGGATAAAAGTGATGATTCACTTCCTTTTTGTTTTCCCCTCCCCACATTCTTTCATTTCATTTCTTTGAATGTTTGCTCAGTTTCAACTCAATCTTTGAGAGACAAGGTTGTCACATACAGTGTAAAATCACTGCTCACGTTTTTTTCCATCAGCTGTTGAGTTTTATTTGTGGTTTTAATCTGATTTTAAGTGTAATAAATGGCTTCAAGATCTTGTATTAATTCAGCTAACAGTTTTTGTTACATTTGTGGGGACTTTGTAGTAAAGAAATAACAAAGAAACATTACAGATTTTGTTGAAAAAAGTGTACTATGCATATTTCGGTGTGAAACTTTGTGACCAGGATAAGTCGTGGGCCCCACATAAAGTGTGCTCTATATGTGTAGAAGAACTCAGACAGTGGTCAAAAGGTAAGAAACAATCTTTTCGTTTTGGGGTCCCAATGATCTGGAGGGAACCCCAAAATCACAGTGATGACTGCTACTTTTGTTCGTGTAACGTTAAGATTCGGATGGACACCTACAATATAAGTACGATAAAGTTGTGCACGCCATTGCTTAAAAAATATGCATAGTAACAACATGCGGTTTTTTGCATTGCATTAAACTTGTAAATTTAAAATGAACTATACTAATAAAAAAAATTACAAGTTAATATTTACTTTTTTACAATAAGACGTAATTTCAATTAAATTAAAATTAAATAAAACATGAAATACAAGAATATAGTTTTGAAGTTATCATATTATTATAGAGAATAAGATAATGTTCTATCATACACGATAAATACTTATAATACAATAAAGGGCACAAAATTTGTTATTTTCAAATTAAATCATGTTTGAACTGTTGAAAAAGTTCAGTATTTTCCTGATAGATTGCTCTGTCTTCGGAAGCACCTCTTCCTCTCCTCCCCATCCCCTTTTGCCATTTACTTTCTTCTCATCTTTTTCCTGTAAACCCCTTTACTCCCCCTTCCCTCCACATTTATAACCTGTTAAGGTAAAACCCTTGACACTAATTGTGTCACCTCCAAACCTGAGCTATTGAAAATGTTTTCTGTGATGTATTTGTATGATATATGTTAAAAGTTTTTTTTACAGAGTAAACTTGATTATGTATACCTTATAAATAATTTGCATAAACCGTGTTTCCTTGATTAGATAAAACCTATTTGTATAACGTTGGTTTTGTAAGAAGAGAGAGGTGAAAAGGATTTCTCTAAATAGTTTTATTCATGTTTTATAGACGAACAAGATCTTTTCCCAATTATAGCAGATTAATTTTGAAAATATTAAGATTGTGGCGCATCCAGGAGTTTACTTAGGGAGGGTGGGCATGAGTGTCATAGCTATTATTTCTCTCCCCTGAAAATATTCATCAAATTATTTTAGTCTGAGACATTTTTTTTTTTAGAGAAATTACACACACATGTATATATACGCTGTCAAAAAAAAGGGGGTTCAGAAATTATGGATCTTGTCGTACACATTAACATGAGTAGAATGATTTTAATGATGTTACATGAACTCTAGTTGTGTCGATACGTCGGTAAACTCCAATAATAATATAATAATAAGAAGAAGAACAATAATAAAAGCGTCTTAGAAATTAAAGGTCCACAAATCTACTCGCATAGAGTTAAAGGCAATTTTGTATTTTAGTAATAAAAAATAAATGGTACGGCGCACCACACAGACTTTCTCTCACTTTTATCTTGAAATGGACATTTACTAAAAACTCGTTAAGATTTGTGAAATGGATAAATAGGTCTATACATTATTGTAGAAACACTTGACCAAAAATCATAAATGAAATAATATACATTTTTATTTACTCTATGCAGGGGGTGGCTTAAGGGCCGTGCGAACTGGGCGGCTGCCCGGGGCGCCAGCTTGAGGGGGCGCCACACATTGCTAGACATGACCTAACGTTGCCGGGCGTGATATGAAAATAATCCCCAAACCTCCAAACCTAACGTAGCCTGGGCGTGATATGAAAATAATCCCCAAACCTCCAAACCTAACGTAGTCTGGGCGTGATATGAAAATAATCCCCAAACCTCCAAACCTAACGTAGTCTGGGCGTGATATGAAAATAATCCCCAAACCTCCAAACCTAACGTAACCTGGACGTGATATGAAAATAGTCCCCAAACCTAACAACTCCAAATCTAACGTAGATAGGGTGTAGTAGAGGAGTTTCTAAGCTTAACAAGCGTTCAATTTTTGATACTAACATGAAATTGTACACATTAGTTTAATTTTGTGGTGAGTAAAATATAATCGAGTGCCACTCTTAAAAAGTTATTTTACATATACCAGCTTGAAATAATGGCTCCCTAAAACTTTTTCTTTGCAATTATAAGGTAAACCGTTTATAATGGCAAAGTGTTTGTTAAACTTATAATAAAAAAAATAGAGGATCACATTGCCTACCAAACAGGTATTTATAGTTTTATTTGTAATCCTAACACTTTTTGTACAATCCCGAAGTGAAACGTTTAGCGTATGTTAAACATTTGTGGAGTATCCCCTTCATTTATTTTCCTATCACGCCCAGGCTACGTTAGGTTTGGAGTTATTACGTTTGGGGATGATTTTCCTATCACACCCAGGCTACGTTAGGTTTGGGATTATTTTCCTATCACGCCTAAGCTACGTTTAGTTTGGGAATTATTTTCTTATCACGCCTAAGCTACGTTAGGTTTGGGGATTATTTTCTTATCACGCACAGGCTACGTTAAGTTTGGAGTTGTTAGGTTTGGGAATTATTTTCCTATCACGCCTAAGCTACGTTAGGTTTGGGGATTATTTTCCTATCACGCCCAGGCTACGTTAGGTTTGGGGATTATTTTCATATTTTCTGAGAGTAAATCACCATGAGAAATGTGGTAGCTGGCAGCTAGTAGAAGATTTAAGAACTGTCAAATTAAAAATAAAATTATTTTTGTGAAAGTTTTGACTGCCAAAAATGACAATAAATAAAGATATAATGGTCATTGCAGATAATATGGTTTGGCAAACGGAGACTTGAGATTGATCTGCTAACTTTTGCTAGCTGTTAGTTACCTTCACTCCTATGGTGAATTGACTATATTATCCACCGGTTACGTAGAGAAGTGCCAAAAAGCAATACCACCCGGGTGCGAAATTTACCTCAGGCCGCCCCTGACTCTATGGCATTAGGAACAAGAAACACTGTTACAGAAAAAATTAGAAAAAGAAAAACATCTTTGTCAACCAAAGAGCATAAAAATCAAATTCATTTTCAAAAACCTGTATTAAAAACAGTGGTGTAGTCGTAAATTTAGCAGTGCCGGAACACAAGGTCGTAGCAACCCCAAAGTTAGAGTGGGGTTTTGGGACCCCCAACCACCGTAGGCGAAAGAATTGCACAAACATAAGTGCCTCTAAAAGCTATTTGGAGCATCTTTTAATGATTATTAAGGCAGAAACATACTTAACGCACTTCCCCTAAAATTTCGAGATTTCGCATAGAGCACTGTAAATTTCATCACAATTTATTGATTAAAATAGTATGAAAAAAGTTTTAACATAATATTGATATAAAATCAATTAGTTAACTTAGAATTCCAAAGTATAACACCTTACTAAAAAAACTTATTGTTTTTATAAAAATATATTGCAAATGAAAGATTTTTACATTTAATAGTACTACAACTTTAAAATGATAAGTTATTACGAGTCACAAAGAGTTGAGGATAAATTACGAAAATTTGAAAATCTCCCTTATGTAAAGTATCCTCAAAGTCATGTTCATGAGAAAATTGTTTATAATGATAAACAGTGTTTAGATATAAAATTTAATCAAAATCATTAGAGCAAATTTCGAGAAAGTAGATTTATTTTCTTTTTGCTTTTCAATAAACTAGCCTTAAATTTAGGGTTAGATATCTAATTCCAAAAAACCCTGGAGGGAGGAGGGGTCCTTATGTAAACCCCAGATACAAAGTTTTAGCCAAATGGTAAAATGGTTTCGGGTTATGAAACGTCAACATTTATCAAAATCTCGATTTCGAATTTTTGACGATCATAATACTTTCACTCCAAGGTGTCGAGACAAAGAAAATATTAGTTTATAAAGTTTAACTACCCACAGCCGTTGCTTGCTGTTTGTTTGATCGCCATTTATGTGGAGGTCAAGGTTCGAATCTCATCTGCGTGCACTCTGGTTTTCCCATCTTTATTCCATGCAAATGCGGGTTCACTTCCTCTTAGCTACCTTCCTCATCTCTACCCAATCAGACTAAGCCGTTAATACCCTGTGTTCTGAACGTAGCAATAAAAAAGAAAAGACTTGGTTTTGGATGGGTTATAATCAAATTATAATAATAAATTAATGATTTTAAATGGAAACATGGTTTAGCGAGTTTTATTTAATTCACATTTTGTTTTAAGATCATAGAATACAATGTTCTTGTTAGTATGGTGTTCAAAAAAAGTTAACAGTAAGGCCTATTTGTAAAGTGAAGTAGACGTACAGTACGTAAATTATATTTAATTAAAATAAAATGTAAAAAATTGCAATTTTTCGACAACTTTAGCCATCTTTTTCTAACTCATTAATACCCACCTCGGTGGCGTGGTTGGCTAACGCGTTAGTCGTGTTGAGCTTGACCGCCGAGGACGGGGAGATCGAGGTTCGAATCTCGGTTGGGTGAACTGGGGGGGTTTTTCCTAAATGGTTTTCCACTCTCCCTCCACGCAAATGCAAGTTCACTTCCTCTAAATTCAACCCTCCAATTCCTAATCCATTAGCGTAATTAGTACATAAGCGTATAATACGAACGGGTAGTAAGACGCGGTGATAAATAATCTAACTCACTAATGTTTTTAAAAATATTTCCAATTTTTTTTCAGGCTATTACCTAGAACAAAGTGTGGTTTTCATTTTGGTTTTTCTATCTTCTGTACAAACTAATTGTGGCACACTTATTTTAATTCTAACTTCCTTATACCATGTATTTAAATAATTAGCTCTTTTTTTTAATATAAGGTAGAAAATATATTTTTATATATTTCTACAGTAATAAACAGACTAAATAAAAATGTCACAATTTACTGTAAATAATGATTCCTAAGGTAACTCAGAAACATTATACGTTGACTTGGAGAGTATAACGGTGATATATGGTCTTTTGTTGAGTAGCAAGCAACTAAGTTGAACGGATTGTTCGGGGGGCAGGGAAGAGGGGATGGCTGCCTGTGGAATGTAAGGACACTCTGAAAGGGTGTAAAATAGAGGGGGTGAGAGGGGTCGGTGTGGTGACTGCCATAGCTACAGCAGCGCACCTCTGGTGAGGTGATAATACATGGAACTACTTGGAAGAGAGATTTGCAAAAGCTTGAGATGTCCATCCGAATCTTAAGGGGTTCAATTTAAAAAATAAGAAAGACATTTTATATCCAAACCTTCCATCGGCTATGCGTCCTGTACCTCATGGCCCAGGAATACCCATACCTACATCTCTAGATAAACTAGAGGAGATTCCCGATGACTCTGATAAGGAGGCCCATGATTTTGATGAAGAATTTCAAGATGTTTCAGAGAGCAGCAAGCTCAAACTTTTTCACAGATTGAATTGAACGATTTAGTCAGAGACTTGGGTCTTCCTAAAGATTCTTCAGAACTGTTAGGATCAAGGCTAAAGGAAAATAACTTATTGGCTCCAGGTACCTCTTTCTCATGGTTCAGAAACAGAGAAAAATATTTGATTCCATACTTTTCTCAAGATGGTGACCTGGTTTATTGTAGCAATGTCCCTGGATTGATGGTGAGGTTTAACATACAGTATGACGTAAACGAGTGGAGGATCTTTATTGACTCGTCAAAAAGAAACCTCAAATCAGTGATTCTCCACAATGGTAACAAATATGCTTCCGTACCAGTAGGGCATTCTGTGTACTTGAAAGAATGCTACGAGAATTTAGCCTTAATTCTCACCAAACTGAATTACAATGATCATGGATGGACTATATGTGGTGATCTTAAAGTACTTTCCATGCTTCTTGGGCAGCAGGGAGGTTACACTAAGTACCCCTGCTTCTTGTGTGAATGGGATAGCCGGGATAGAAGGCAGCACTGGGTTAAAAAGGACTGGCCATGTAGGGCTACATTAGAACCTGGAAGCAAAAATGTAGTAAGGGAAACCTTGGTTGATCCAAGAAAAGTCCTCCTGCCTCCTCTTCATATCAAGCTTGGTTTAATGAAGCAGTTTGTAAAGGCTCTCAAAAGAAGGAGAGTGTTTTAAATACTTGTGTAACAAGTTTTCTGGACTGTCAGAAGTGAAACTGAAAGAAGGGTTTTTGTTGGTCCAGATATCCGGAAACTTCTGAAAGACGAAGTCTTTGAAACAAAAATGGAAGTTTTTGAAAATAATTCCTGGGAAACTTTTAGAGAAGTTGTAACGAAATTTCTTGGAAAAAATAAGGACCCCAACTTCAAGTTCATAGTGGAAAACATGCTCATCAAATTCAAGGATTTGGGTTGTTCTATGAGCTTGAAAGTGTACTTCCTGAATTCCTATTTGGACTACTTTCCCGAAAATCTTGGTGCTTTAAGTGAAGAGCAAGGGGAAAGATTCCATCAAGACATCAAGGAGATGGAACGCAGATACCAAGGCAGATGGAACATCAACATGATGGCCAACTACTGTTGGATGCTGTACAGAGAAGAGCCGAAAGCTGTCTACAAGAGAAAAAGCTCAAAAAGGAGCTTTGAGGATAAAAGAAAAAGGCAGTATAAGTACTTGTAAGTCTTGGTAAGTGTTGAGAATGGCTTAGCTTTATTTTTTTTGTAAATAAAACTATAATTTAATTTTTTTTAATAAATAAGTTTTAACCATTATACATACACTGAGCCCTTTTTCTATATTTTGATATCCAATTTGTGAAAAATCCTTACGCGATAGAAAAAATCGGAGATAATTTTTGAAATCAGCACACCAAAAAACATAAGAATCACCCATTACATTAAAAACAATTTTCAACAACCCAAATTTTGCAGGCCTGTGTAACCTGATCACTTTCTGCTATCTGTTACTCCCATCTTTTTCTCGGCCTCTCTTGCGGTCTTTTTCCTACATATTTCATTTGCATATTTCTCTTTGTCACCATCTCTTTTTCCATCCTTATTACATGCCCATACCATCTCAGTCTTGCTTCCTTTACTATCTCATGTACTTCCTGTACCTCCACTCTTTCCCGGATAACTTCATTCCTAATCCTGTTTCTCCTCGTGGCAGCTAACAAGCGCCTAACAAACTTCATTCACATGGCCTTCCCTTTCCTAACCTCTCATTTTCGTAAATAAAAACACAAAGACAACATATTATTCGTATAAAACTTCCCGCTTAGTATTACAGATACTTCTCTACCTAAACTAGTAATGATAAAATATCGCTACCACGAACAAACCTGTATTTGTGACACTGTTGCCCCCAGCTGGTGTTGTTCCAATCCGACGTTGGTAACAGTTTCCGTGGCTGGTCATGCTAGCCCCGCTGTAAGTTCTTCTATCTTGCATTCAACAATGCGAACGGCAGAAAAAGGAATCAGGATTTCCTACGTCTAGGATACGGGAAGTCAGTTCCCCATGGGGAAAGGAAGTGTGTTGTTTGTGTGTTGTGTGTTTGTGTTGTGTGTGTGTGTGTGTGTGTGTGTGTGTGTGTGTGTGTGTGTGTGTGTGTGTGTAGGGGGAAGATGTAAGTACTATGAATAATAAAATGAAAGGGTTCATAAATAAAACAATCCAGGGACAGTGGCGCGGTGGAAAAATTGCAGTTATTTAAAGGGGTAGACTGGATCGTTGGCAATTGAGAATCTCTAAAATGTATTTTCACATTTGTATACGCATTAACCTATACAGCACAGTTTAAAGGTTCTCCTATAGCTTAATTTTCATAAGAAGCTCGTTTTACAAAATACAAACATATTCTTTTAAACCAATTAATTTTGTACTATATTGTTGTTATTAATATGTATGGATAATATCTATCAAAAGTGACAGTTTCATAAAACATAACTTGATGCCAAGGGCGTAGGGAGAAATTTAATTTATGAGATATGGGTTCATAAATTCTAAGTTTATGACATGGTGTTAACCCAAAGAAATACGAACATTATTTAACACAAAAGTGATGGAACTTTATTTGTAAGGGGGGTAGGGGTTACTAAAAGCTTTAAGGAACATTCTACCTTCCTTCGCCCAGTTAAAGTTAGAAAATAGAATGTATCTAGAAGCTACATATGATTTATATAGTGGTCTTCATTTAAATAATTTTTGAAAATTATACTCTTTTAACATTTATTTAGAATAGTGCTCGTCCCTTTTTTTTAAATACTTGTAGAGGCTATTTGGAGTAGTCCTCTTTAGGCAAATATTTGATGATAAAAGTGAATGTCAGTCAATGTAAAGGCTGATTTCATGTCCTCCGTTAGTATATAGATCTCACTGGGAGAATTCATACAACATTCCATAGGTCATCTTTTATTCCTCTTGCTCCTATATGATTGTGTACAACTTCTCATTTATTTTAGGCCTTTATTTATTCCAATAACCTTATATAGCCTTCCTAATCCCTAAAAACCATAAACGTAGCTTGCACACAAGCGTATAACCCGAACACGTAGTAAGACGCGGTGCTAAAAAAAAAAGTTATTTTTATCTAATTATTCACAAGTTGGTAGTATAAATAGCGATGTGTCGTTGTTAATTAAAGAGGTGTGTGTGGTGTGGTACGAGTGATATTGTAGTGAACATTATGGCACTATAGTAGTGCTCCAAAGTAGCACTCACCACTTAATATAGTGTATTATAAGCGATCTATTTACTGACTTTGATATTGCTAGGACGTGGTCCTGATCATTGTTTCTTTAACGCCTTTTAATTCATAGCCCTATAGTTATAATAATAATAATAATAATAATTTAATAATAATAATATAATAATAATAATAATAATAATAATAATAATAATACTGCTACAGTGACATTTTGTCCGTAGTTTGGATAATAGTCTTACTAATATATATATATATACCTATATACTCAATATTGCTAAAATAAAACAAGTCTAGTTGATCTATTTAGTTTTTTGAGTGAGCCATTTTTTATAAGTGAATGATACTCAATCAACAAATTTCTAGGTCTCAATAACCAATTTAAGTGATAATACTGATTATAATGATAAATGGCAAATAGAGTTTGATCGGATCCACCATGACTGCATAGGGAGTTATAGAACTACTAGTATTGACTACTGACATAGTCTTAATAGTCTTACTAATATATTTATATACCTATATACTCAATATTGCTAAAATAAAACAAGTCTAGTTGATCTATTTAGTTTTTTTGAGTGAGCCATTTTTTTATAAGTGAATGATACTCAATCAACAAATTTCTAGGTCTCAATAACCAATTTAAGTGATAATACTGATTATAATGATAAATGGCAAATAGAGTTTGATCGGATCCACCATGACTGCATAGGGAGTTATAGAACTACTAGTATTGACTACTGACATAGCAGCACCTGAGATGAAAATACCCTGTCGACATTCTAACTTTGACTGCATTAATGTTCCAGTTTAATATCTATATGTGTTATATGTGATCTGTGTTCAAAATGGAGACTTTTGATATTTCTCTGGTGAAGGAGGAAATTATTGAACTTATCAAGAAAGAGCCTCAGAATGAAGATGAATTTGGTATGTGTGGACAATCAGGAATTAAAACTGAGGTGAGATATCAAATATTTTCCTATGGATGAGTGGAAGTAAATTACAGTGAGGGCTAGTATTTTTTGTAGATTTATAGAAAAGAAAAACTTTTTTTGGCTAAAATAAATAAATTAGTGCTTCAGTAGATGTGTTATTAGTTTAATTTGTTACACAAAATATAAACTGTTCTTGAATATTTTTCATAGGCCAGAAACATATCGCTAGAATATTTTGTGGCGAAGCAACCCAAACACCGTACCTTCTGCGTTTATTTTTCTCTATACAAAACCCCAAAACACTAAATATTTATACTATCAATAAACCCAAAAAAATGCGGGGAATCCAGTGATACCAAATTCAAGTCTATTGCTAAACTTTGCTTATAGTGAACATTTAAAAACCAAACTCACCCAAATACAGAAGGAACAATTTAAAATTATTGAAAAATCTGTCAACTACCACAACCTAAGCGTTAATTGAATACAATAAAGTCGATTAATATGCGATGATCTTCTGTATCTACCACAATCTCCTTTTCACAACAGAAGAAAGCTTGAAAATGGTTTATCTTTTCTGTTCCCCCCTTAAACACTCTTGCACATTCACTAACGATTTTACATCCAGCAAACTCAATAAAGAATGCTTAAGACTGAATTAAAACATAATAAAAATTAGAACGTGAACAGACACTCCCGTTGAGCTCACTCAAAGTAAGATATTAAAATAAAATATATATTTTAACGCTAAATAATGTGCAAGTATAAAATTAAGGCCACTTTACAAACTAGCTTAACTTAACCTTCCACTAACCTTGCTACTGTTCCATTTTATAATAAATTAGTATCTCAATTAATATTAAAAAATTAAACAGTTTCACTTACAAAGTATAAGATAACGTCATATCGTACGGGATCATGGAACAACCATGTGTTGTAAGTATGTTTACGTTGGACTTAGATTTTATTGACTTTTCTAAAAGTAGTGACAGAATTATCTCAATTAATTATAATTGCTATATTGTATCTTGGAATTTGCTATTTCCTTGTGGTTATAGTGTTAATTTATATTTTTTATGATTTGAAATATTTAGTTAAATAGAGTTTATTACATGATAAATTACTTATGTATCATTGCCTTAAAAAAAGTTCAAACATTGGGAACAGCACTTGTAAAATAAAACGTATAAAATTATTTGCTTTGTTTCATAATTTTGAAAAAAATTATAAACAATGAAAATTAAAGAAACGTACAAACAAAATTACTGACCGACTTCTGGATTGAATTGTCATCACTTGCATTGCATATAGCGTCCATGAAATGGCAATATGTCGTAACCCAAAATTTGGCAAAATTAAGATTTTATTATTTTTAGACTTGTGGGTAACCCACAAGTCTAAAAATAATAAAATCTCAATTTTTCCAATTTGTGGGTTACGACATATTGCCATTTCATGGACGATAGGCTTGTCATTTTTCTTATAAATATTTAATTTCTTATTTGATAAATATTAGACAAAATTTAATTTATCAATAATGAAAAGTTATGTTAAGTTAGGTAAGTATCTTAATCTAGCTTTGTCCTAATAAATATGTTAAACCATTAATTTGAACTTGTATATTCGTGACTTAATCTATCTTTAACACATAGGCGTGGCCCTTTAAGAAATTTATTTTGGATTGACACTTGCATTATATATTTCATTAGTAGACTAAATGGTCTTAATTTCTTCAAACAAGATTTAAAGACAAATTCTGTAAAAACCATATTTATTTTTTGAAATATAGACAAAGGTATATCACTCGATTTAAAATTCAGATTCATGCCTTCATACTATCTGTTTAGGTTATACACATATGTTATATGTACCAACAAAACTAATCAGATAGGAATGAAGAAGGCTTAGTTTTAGAAAGTGTACCTCCATTTGCTCTGGTGAAGGTGTAAAACAATTTATGAAATAAAGAATCTTATTACATCAGAGTGTGATTTTAACCACGATATCCCTGTTATCTGTAGTCTAGTCTGTTGCGGTATTGACGCCTTTGACCATGCAGCCACCGAAGCAGGTTCCTGTTTATTTGTTGAGTTAATATTTTTATATCATAATCGCAACATCAAAAAGTAATTTTTGTATACATTGAATCATCGTATTAGTTTATAAAGATAATTTTAGCAAAAAATATAGTATTTGAATTTTTTTTAATATAACCAATATCATCACAATCATCTATATGATTGGTAGAACTACCAAATACAGTTTTTTCTAAAAAAAAAAAAGGCCATAAACGCTGATATTTTATGAATTGTTCACAACAATGAACCAAACATAATCTTACGTACTGAACTGAGATTGTATTTATTGTTGAAAAAAGTTTTTTTAGTTAAAAATCTGTAAAAAAAACCTGGCTCTACCGTTGTTTAATTTAACATTTAATTTAACTTTTTTTAAATTTAATATTGGGAGCTACTGCAGAGACCAGAATTAAACTATGAGTAAAGAATTCCTCTAAGCACTGGATAATTCCTGGACAACATATCTAATTGGTAGAGCATTATCGCGCCAAGCCAAAGGTTCCGAGTTGGATCCATGCAAAGTTGTGTTGTTAGCTTTTCTACTTTTCATTTGAAAGTGAAAAGAAGAAATAGTATTTGCAATTAGTGGAAAAGCTACATTTATTGCACAACTTGAGTGCTAGTGTTGTAGCTGCAGCTGAGATAGTATTTCAACAATACAGCCTAGCCGTCGTTGCATTTGCAGTAAGTTCAATCAGAAACATTAATTCAAAAAAATTGAGTGTTGAAGTGTTTTCTCAACATTTGAGGCTATTATTGCTGTGTATGTAAGTGTTGTTTAAAAAAATGTTGAGAAGAAGAAGACGACAAGAGCTGATAGTTGACAGAGGTGAGGTTAGAAATCGATATATTAAGAAAATAATAAATTTTGATGAATATTTTTCAGACTTTCAGTTTAAAGAAAGTTTTAGGTTAATGCCTGAAACCGTGGAATATATTTTACAATTTGTTGGCCCCCATTTGACCAACATAACTGACAGGAGCAAAGCTCTTGATGCCAAACATAGAGTTCTATTAGCCCTAAATTGGCTAGGAAATGGATCACAAATGCATGGAATTGGTGCAATGCATGGAATAAGTAAAACTACAGTTTCCAGAGTAGTGAGAAAATTTGTTGATGCAATCATTTCTACTATGTTCCAAAGTCATGTTAGGTGGCCAAATGATACAAGGAACATTGCACCAAAGATTTTAAGGAAAGGTGGTTTCCCATGTGTTTCTGGGTGTGTAGATGGTACACTCATACACATTGATGCTCCTACAATACACGAGGAAGTTTACGTTGACCGCAAAGGGAACCATTCTTTAAATGCAATGGTCATATGTGGCCCAAACTATGAATTTTACAGCGTTAATGCTAATTGCCCAGGAAGCACCCATGACTCAAGGGTGTTGAGGAATTCTGCTGTGTGTAGAATATTTAATGATGGGTGGAGGCCCTTTCCAGGAGCAGTTGTTCTAGGATACAGCGCCTATGGTCTTAAAGAATGGCTGAATCCACCAATCAACAGAAATCCTGACAACAATGTTGAAATAAGATTTAATATAGCCCACAAAAGAACTAGAAGACTTGTTGAGAATTCAATAGGCATTTTGAAAGAACGATTTCCGGTTCTGAGCCACATGCGTCTCCATCCGGTTAGTGCAGCCAAGGTGGTCCTAGCTTGCATAACCTTGCACAATGCTACTAAATATTTTGCATCAGTTGAACCAGTGTCTTGTGATCGGGTCAACATGGATGATGAGGATGATGATTATGTTTCATTAGAAGAAAACTATGAGGATATTCCAGTTGGAGTTGCAATCAACAGACTTAATAGACTTATGCGGTTTTTTGAGTAGAATTGACAAGCCAATATGTAACCTTAGACTATAAGAAAATGAAATGTTATTTGTTCACTTTTACTATTGTTGGTTCAATTGATGAACATTTTCGTAATGTATGACATGTGGGTTTTTTCTTAAATAATTTTATATCATGTTGCTTTGATAAAGCAGAAACAATTTGAACTATTACAAATAACGCTAGAATTGGTAAAGAAAATGTATAGACTCGTAAAACATCTCATAGCAACTAAGTATGTTATTACTTTGCACCAAAACATAAGGCCTACTCGCTATATATACAAAAAATAACACACTATATACTTCACTCATCAATGTCACGTTCCTTATTATTACTATCATCAACTTCAATGACACATGCTGAAGGCAAAATAGTCATAGTGAACTTGGATGGAGGTAAATGTAATTCTGTTTCCAATTTTAGGCACTTTAGCTTCATGTAATATATTTCAACATCTAATAATTCTTCCATCTTATCTGGCTGCAGTACCATTGTCTTCATCTTCTTTCTTGCTGGGTATTTAGTAGAAGTGGATGGGTTTGGCTGAAGGTGGAGTTGATCACCTCTTGGTGTTATTTGTGGTGGAGTGCACATATTGTGGAGTTGCACAGTTGGGGATGGCCCTGCAGAAACCTTGTCAACCTCAATGAATGTTTCTGGCAGCATTAATCCTTCCATAGATGGAGATTCTTTTCCAACAATGTCATAAATCATTTCATCAGATTCATCTGGCTGCACTCCTTTCCCACCCCCTGAGCCTGTTTGAGCTCTGTTATCTCTCTTCCTCTGAAAGGAAAAACTGTTTAAAGTAACAAATAGGATATATAAGCAGAACAAATACGCTGTTACACATTAACTACTATTCCTTGTCATAATCTCAGAGATAAAAATCAGTGCTCACCCCTTTTACACTGTTCTATGGATTTTCTGCCAAATGACATTTTTTTATCTCCTAGTTTTCGTGAGATGAATCTTATTGCTGCAACAATAAATAGGCCTATAAGTCACTTTAACTTCATTGACACTTAGTATATATCTTGTAGGCCTACTAAAAGTAAAGATGGATAGTTATAAAATAGATTTAAAGCTGCAAATGCTACCTTTGGTTACATTTTTAGGCCAAAACTGTAATGTATTTACAAACAGAATCACTGTAACTACATTCTCATGTATCATTTAATAATAAACTACTGTATATATGTTTTTGGTAATATTTGAAATAAGTTGGCATTATGTGTTTTTCTAGTTGCTTTGTTGTTGAAAGTTTGACCGTTTTTTAAACTAAAGTAGTGTAGAGGTAAACAATTTCATTTAAAAACATATTTTCCCCGCAAATAAGGTTAGGTTTGTTGATATAGGGTAGTTTTAAATAATAAACGGGTTAATAATTGCGTATTTAATTTTGTTGGGATCAATTATGAATACTCTACACCTTCTAAATATTACCCTATTCAATGACATGTGTAACTTTATGTTAATTTATAAAATAAATTAAATATTTTATCTTATGCAGTGGTTTAGGAAAACAATTTTAGAATATTTTATATGGACTTAGCCAAAGTACGACATTTCCATAGCCCATATAGATTGTCTCGGGCGTAGACCCAATCTTTACTCTCGCCAACCAAGCCCAAAGATTTAGCTTTAGCTAACACTTCTTCCCATTTCTTTTTTTAATTTCTTAATTTTTATTTACTTTACTAACACTGCTAGTTTCTTTTTCATGCTTTCAATTCTTTTAGACATAATTGTTTTTAATTTAATAGAAATGAACACAAAATAATAACCTATAAATTAACAGATAACTGTACAAAATGGCCAAATGCAAATAACATAGCTGCAAATGAAAATACTTTTCAAATCAAACTGATGAATGCAAAGAAGTTGAAAAATATTGATGAAACAAAAATACTTTTCACTTTGCAATTATATGAAAAGTGAAAATTGCAAAGTGAAAAGTTGACAAGTTTGTTCTTGAAACAGGGCACCCTCCGTTCACTTTTAAGATATTGTTGATAATTATTAAATTACACTCATTAAAAATATATAATGCTATTTATTTTGAGAATATGTTTGTATTTTATAAAAGGTTTAGCTATGAAGTTTTGACTGTAGATTGCTATTTCTATTACTACAATTGTAAATGTGTGAAATGTAAAGTAAAATATTTGTCACTATATTGAATAAATCGTCCAAATATTATGCATAAAAACGGTGTTTTTATAGCAGCTCCCCAAGGAATCACTTGATATTATATTTTAAATATTAATTTAACTCTTACATAAACTCTAGCCGTTCTACTCTGATTTATAAAACTTTTCTAGTGTTTGCAAAACATGTTAACTATAAACACAATTTGTAACATATTTGTGTATGGGTATTGATTATTGACTTGTTTAATTTATATTAATACATTTATGTCTTTTTTTAATTCTATAAGGATTACGATATGGTGAGAGATATTAAAGATACCATAGATTATGAAGCACAAAGTTTTCTCACCTCAGAAGTGGAAATGAAATCTTCGTGGGATGGCTTTCTTCCAATCAAAGAACAAATTAAGGTAATTAGCCTCTATACATTAAATTTGTAATACTTAAATGATTCCTATAACCTTAAAACTGGACTAAGGAATTAAATATAAATTAAAAATAGTTGGAAAACTTTTGAAAATATTTAAATACACACGGAATGTAATTATTTATACCGGAAATATATAGCATTGTATTGTCAAACTTTATATTTTATATATTATATTTTGAAGATTTTTTTTATGGAAATTTCAAAACGCATATAGTTAATTTTTAACATACGGCATTAATATTTAATCCATAAAACTTGACAACCTATAAATTTAGCGTGTTGGTTTTTCAAGTGGAATTAGGGAATCGTAAAGTAAGCTCATCAGATTTCTGAAATCTTTATCGTTTTCTAAAAAATATCTAAAACACTGTTTACAAATGTACAAATATATTTTATTCTCTTAGTACAAATATTATTATTAATTATTTTTTATCATAATTAGCCCGCGTCTTACTACACGTTCGGGTTATACGCATTTACGCTAATTTGTAATGGTAGGTTGATTGAGAGATGAAATGGAGGACCTAAAGTTTAACGTCTGTATCCGAGCCAAGGTCGAGCCTGGGCATTCCTAACATTCACAAGTTGTGATTATTACAAGTCTTGTCAGAGGTGAAGGAAGGGTTTGTCAATCAGATAAATCTGTGTCGGGACCGTGGATTGAACCCTGAACCCTCAGCACAGAATTGTGATACCTTACCCCTGGACCTACACACAAACACCCACACACACCTTGATGCAATCACTTTACATAATATATAAATGGATAATTTTTCTTGTCTTAAATGAGAAGTGTTCATTTGTACTGTATTTGTAGGATGAGACCAACACGTCCAATTCTGTTCGTGAAATTGTGAAGACTGAAATTAAGTTATATGATTCCTCTCTCGGAACTATGCTCTCGAACATAGACCATTTCGCCCCGGTCGACAAATCTGAGGTATTCGGCTATAATTGTAACTTTCTTTCCTAGTACTACGTCTTAATACTTTTTCGGGTTATACCCTATGTACTAATAACGTTCATTGCTTTTAGGTTTATGAAGGTTTTATCAAAGGAAGCGTACCTGCATTGGCGTGGAAAACCATTTTAGAAACGCCACCTTCAGTACACCCGACTAAGATTCGAACTTGATCTCCTCAACATCGCTAGTCTATCTACTTAGAGATTTTTTTTATAGATTAAACCATATAACTGTATAACTACTTTTGGTATCTCATCTATTCATTTTGTCGTTAGGTTTTAGTAATTTATTGAAATCACAAATAAGTTTAAATAAAAAATCCATATTAAATATTTCTATTTTAAGAAAACCATTTTATTAGGTAATGCCATTTCTTTTCATTATTAAGATAATAATATGTTCATTGTACCTGTAATTACAAGATATTAATCATACACACACAAAGTGAAAATTAATGACCATACTTAAGTTTCCGTTTAGACATTTGCTGTGGTATCACTCTGGAAACTTGATGCGCTAAACCGAGAGTTAAACAGCTCTAGGTTCTATCCATGTTTCATTTGTCAAATAGTTTAAGATATTTGAAGAGCTGCCTTGGGGTCGTATTTAGCTAACGTGCTAAGTTCATGCTCACCCAAACTTACGAGGACGGGAAAATCGAAGTTATAATTTCTGTCGGGTGAACTGGTGCTGGTTTAAAAAAAATGGTTTTCCACTCTCCCTCAACAAAAATGTGGGTTCACTTCCTCTAATTTGAACCTTCCCAATTTCTAGCCCATTGGCATAATTAGTACCTAAGCGTATAGCCCTAACGTAATAGATATGATCCTATAATTTAATTCAATATATATTGTTTAGTATTTGAATCAAAATTTAATTAATTGCTCTAATTGTGCTTGCAGATTAAACTGGAACAAGATCAATCTACTTTGTCAAGTGAAATATCACAGTCAAACATACTTGCACAAACAAGCTCTGATTTTAATTTGAATATTGAATGTATTAATGAGAATCAAGACTTATATTTTAATGCTCTACAAAAGAAAGCAGAGTACAGGAATCTTTTACTAAAAAGATCATGTTGTAAATTAAAGGAAAATATTACAACAGATTATAAAACCACTTTTTAAATTCCGATCAAACAAAATATGGTAAAGAACATCAAGGTGCATTTAGTGAAAATGTATATAAAACACAAGCTTGCTCAGATTATCATTTATCAGGTGAGGAATTTAAAAATGATGTAGAACTCAGTATGATATCAAGTAAACATCCTAAAATTAGAGGATTTGGTGTATCAACTGAAACAACCGATACAAAATGTAATTTGGAAAAGTATGCTATGAAAGCAGGACTGTGTATTGTTAATGTAGAAGGTAGTATATGTAAAACTAAAAATTGTAGTAAGTATGCTATGAAAGGAGGGAATTGTTTTGAACATAGAGAGGAAAGAAAATATAAAACTGCAAATTGTACTAAGGTGGCTCAAACAGGAGGACATTGTTTTGCTCATGGAGGGGGAACGAAATGTAAAACTGAAAATTTTATTAAGAAGGCTCAGGGGGACGTAACTGTTTTGCACTTGGAGGGGAAGGAAATGTAAGACTGAAAATTGTACTAAGGTGGGTCAGACAGGAGGATATTGTAATGCACATGGGGGAAGAAGAAAATTTAAAACTAAGAATTGTAATAAGAAGGCTGACATAGGAGGACATTGTTCTGCTCATGGAGGGGGAAAGATATGTAAAACTGAAAATTGTATCAAAAAGGCTCATGTAAGAGGACTTTGTTCTTCACATGTAGGGGGAACGAAATATAAACCTGAAAATTGTTCTAAGTATTCTATGAAAGGAGGACATTGTTTTGCATATGGAGGGCGAACGAATTGTAAAATTGAAAATTGTTCTAAGTTTTCTGTGAAAGGAGGACATTGTTTTGCCCATGGAAGAGGTCGAAAATGTAAAACTGAAAATTGTTCTAAGTATTCTATGAAAGGAGGACATTGTATTCCACATCGAGGGGAACGAAATGTAAAATTGAAAGTTGTACTAAGTTTGCTGTGAAAGGAGGACATTGTTTTGCACATGGAGGCGGTTGGATCTGTAAAACTGAAAATTGTTCTAAGGTGGCTAAGGCAGGAGGACATTGTATTGCACATGGAGGGGGAACGAAATGTAAAACTGAAAGTTGTACTAAGCTTGCTGTGAAAGGAGGACTTTGTTTTGCACATGGAGGGCGAACAAATTGTAAAATTGAAAATTGTTCTAAGTTTTCTCTGAAAGGAGGACATTGTTTTGCCCATGGAGGAGGTCGAAAATGTAAAATTGAAAATTGTACTAAGAGGGCTAAGGCAGGAGGACATTGTAATGCACATGGAGGGGGTAGGATATGTAGAACTGAGAATTGTATAAAAAAGGCTAATGTAAGAGGACTTTGTTCCGCACATGGAGGGGGTTGGAATTGTAAAACTGAAAATTGTTCTAAGGTGGCTAAGGCAGTGTAACGTTAACTTACAGTTAGTTACAATTGGATCCATCCCGTTATAATGTTGATACGTAACTATCAAGAATTCATACCACCCGCTCAATAATTCCGACCCAAATAGAATCCCTACAATGGTACATTTCTCTGTTGTAGTCCCTGTAGGCTAATACGGAAAGATAATACGACACAGTATATTTCATGCTGTACAATCTTCTGTAATATTACTCATATTTGTTCAGGAACTTACCTTTGAAATCTTCTATCACTAGCCGCCACCAAAGCTGAACTACACCGTGCAGCTAATGTGAAGAATGGGGCCGAGCTAACGAGAGTCTACAATCAACGCGTGGTCATTCTCCGTCTAGTCAGATTGAATCTGAAGAATGACAACATGGAAAACGCTAGAAGACAACAATCCACCCGCCCTCTGACGGATGTCAGATGAACTTCCCCAAACAACACAAACATCCAATGATCGCCGACTTGTTCTAATTTTCCGATGGAACAACCCTACAAAGTGACTACGTGACCGATGACAGCTAGCAACTGCGTGCTAGTAATTACCTCCCCTCTTTCCGTGCAACGAAAATCACTATAAAACAGGCTGACATTGTCTAAAAAACTTTGACTATCTAAAATCTACGAACGAGGACGGATCATTGTCGTCTACCTGGACAATGATCGGATAAACATTCATACATCATAAATTGGAACGTAACTATGGCAGTTACTTATAAAGAACTCTATTCTTTTTCAACTTATAATATTTTCGTGTTAAAATCTTTATTTTGTGTTTTGCTTAATATTTAACTTTTTGCTTTATTATCTCAGTCGCTTAAATGTAACTTGTATGCCGCCACTTAGGCGCGGTTGGTTAGTTGGGTAGTTTATTAGTTTGGTTTGAAATCCACCATTGGTAATTTTGTATTGAGTGAATTTAAATGTAAATTGTTAAAATGTGTGGACTTTTGTATTTTGCTATTTCACGCGACTGTAGAATTAAAATTAAGCTTGTTATTTTTTTTATATAATTTAATTTTGTTCTAAATTTCATTCTTTAGTTTTTCTAAGATATAGTTAGTCCCGGGAGATTTTGACTAGCGTCTGGAAGTCAAACTCTCGCGTTATGTTTTATGTAATTGTAAATTTTCGTATTGTAACTTGTAATTGTTTGAGGAGCCCATCAGGCAAGAATATTTAATGTTTGTTTCATTTTTGTGGATATCTTACTCCACTTCACTTTTGGTAGTTTAACTTCTTTTGATGTTATAATCTACGTAATTTTGTGTCTCTTAAAGACGACTTGTAATAAATGTAAACATGGTATGTTTACATTCTGCGCTTCACGTTATTATTTTCAGCATTATTCAGAATGATATAATGAGACCACTGTACTTTGCTTTATCTACGTTTATACTGAATAAACATATTATTGTTATATTTTTAATTCTGCTTATATTTTCCTTATGTAGATTATACCTTCTCCCTTTTATTTAATTGTGGTCGTTAAGTAGAAGGCACGGAGACGGTGTAACACTGCGCCACTCTGCTGTCCTTTTAATTAACTGATCTTCCTGTTTAATTAGTTAATTAATATCCTATATCATTGCTGAAAAATGTTGGAAAATTATACGGTATATTTTTGTTGTTGTTGTGAAATCATAGCCTGAGTTTAACCTTGTATCTCTTTCTGTTTCATAATGGAACACAATTTGACTACGGACGCTTCGACTGAGGGAGTAGTGACTGGCGAGCCGAGCGTGTTGTCTAAATCTGATGTTTACCGACTCAATAAAGAAAGCCTTATCTCCGAGCTTGCTAAGCGTGGACTGCAAGGTTCAACAGAAACCACCGTAGCAAGACTTCGTGCAGTTCTCGTGGGAATCCTTTCGGAGAGCGATACGTCTCGAGACCAGGCAACAGTGGGAGTGGAGAATCATCATTCAGTACCGGTGAGGGTTGGAGATCCAATTGAAATGTCACGCGTTTTGGTGAGTGATAAAATCCAAAGTAAAATTCTCGTTGATTTTGTAAATCGAATACCACTGTGTGATGGTCAGGACAGCTCATCTCTTTTTTTATTTTTAATTGAGGTTCAAAGGATTTGTCATTTAAATATCGGTTCTGAGTCCGAGTTTATTGCATTGTGTTTAGGTAAAACTTCTGGATATTTAACTCGTTTGTTTTCTGAAGGGCTAGTTAATGGGTTAAGTTGGAAACTTATTAGTCGTAAGATATTAGACTGTCTTGTCCCTACTAGAGCTAGAGATAATTTGTGTAAGCAGTATGTACATCGCTTTCAACGTCCTGATGAGTCGTTAAGGAGTTTCATCATGGCCATTTCTGAGGCGGTTGAAGTTTTAGGGTTAGATCTTTCTGAATGTCAGATAGTAGATATTATTTTGGAGAATGTGTCGCCCTTGTCTCGACGTCATTTTGTATTTACTTCTAAACCTAGTACGATAGTTGAGTTACATGAGCTAGCTTCCCTAATTGAAGGTACTTTGTTGTCTGAAAGTGAATTTCTGGAAAATCATGCGCCTTTTATTGTTGACAATCCAGGCGTGGGTTCGAATCCTAGTTATTGTGGTAGGTCTAGGAATAATACTGCGATTTCTCAGTTGGGTGTGCAACCTGTGAAGAAGAACCATATTGGCCCGCGAGCGTTGGATAGTAAGTTTTTGTCAGGAATTCGCTGTTTTAATTGTAAACAGTTAGGACATGTACAGAGCAAGTGTAGTTCAGGAAACTAGTTGTGCGCCGTAAGAATCATGGGTCTTACGAGTCAAGCGCATTTCCATGCCCCCCTTCCCCCGTTGTAGTTCTTGTGCTTGTTTCTTTATGTTGTCTTGCTTTAATTAAATATCTGCCAGGCTCTCTCCCAGATGGGATAGACCCTGGTCAGTTGAATCTTTCTTATCACCCGTGTCGATCAGGTTGATGTGCCAGACAGACCCGACCGATACGCGAAGAGCTCATGTGAGCCATCTTAAACTAATACCGACGTCTTAGAATGTCATAGTTTAATGGATAATGTTCGTAAGTTATTGTACTTACAGATTTAATTACTCCATTTTGGATTTACTTAGGTAAATGTAGGATGCCAAGAAATTTTTTTATAAGTTTATGGGGACTTGTATTTGATCTTTTTGGTATTCCTGTTTTGGGTAAGACTTGGTGTCTTGATATTATTTGACTATTGTTGAGTCATTTAATGAACGGTCAATTAACGTAATCTCATTTTGTTAATTATAGTATTGACCGGGTTTATTCATACTCTAAATACTAAAGTGGAATCATGCCTAATTTTTATAGGTATATGGGGACCTATAATTAATCTTTTGGCATCCCTTATTAATTTGAGTTTTGTTTGATGGCATTGTGCCATGGCTGTGAGCCAAATCGTGTTTAAAATTTAAATTTTGTTTAACCATTAATGATATGTTATATATCAGTGGTTTGTAGATATAGTGTTTTGTTATTTTATATATTGTTGGCCATGTGTATAGTTATTTACAGGTATTGAACCGTAATTGAACTTGTAGATAGTATGTGTTTATAAAATAAGTGAATAGTTTATAGATTATTATGGCACGAATTTGTTGATGTTCCACTTCATGGAATTTGGATCACGAAATCAAATGTTGTTTTGATTTAATTATGACGTAACTTTCTCTATTCTATGTTTTGAGACACTCTATTCTAGATTGAGTGCTGAGAATGGACTTATATAGAATATAGTGAGATTATAGTGATCTAACATTTGAAACTCTCAAACCTTTGAATAGGAACCTTCAAAAGTGTTGAGGGGGGGGACGCTCCTCCGATACATCTATGTAGGATTTCTATAGGATTTTAGGATTTCATGAGGATAAACTTTTGTGACTTTGTAGTCTAGTGAACTTTATTGTGAGAACTTGAGTTTGAACTTAGAAGAAAGAAGAGATTCTTCATGTGTTCATACAGACAATTAGACATGTGGTTGCGTATGACTTAACGCCACTTACATCTCGACAACAGACTTGTTGTATATGATTTTTCGTTGCGCATCCTGTTTTCCTTTCTCTCCTGGTTTCTGGTAAAGTCTACGTAGTGGTACCGACTGCTTCTCTAGATGATGGAATCTAGAGCTGAAAAAGATGGATGATCTCATGCTGTTTGGGAAGATGATGTACAAGAAGGCCACCTTGAGCCCTTTGATGTTCCGCCTTGCTGAGGACGGATGCTGCATCTTCTTATTCTCCTGGTCAAGGGGGGGAGATTTGTAACGTTAACTTACAGTTAGTTACAATTGGATCCATCCCGTTATAATGTTGATACGTAACTATCAAGAATTCATACCACCCGCTCAATAATTCCGACCCAAATAGAATCCCTACAATGGTACATTTCTCTGTTGTAGTCCCTGTAGGCTAATACGGAAAGATAATACGACACAGTATATTTCATGCTGTACAATCTTCTGTAATATTACTCATATTTGTTCAGGAACTTACCTTTGAAATCTTCTATCACTAGCCGCCACCAAAGCTGAACTACACCGTGCAGCTAATGTGAAGAATGGGGCCGAGCTAACGAGAGTCTACAATCAACGCGTGGTCATTCTCCGTCTAGTCAGATTGAATCTGAAGAATGACAACATGGAAAACGCTAGAAGACAACAATCCACCCGCCCTCTGACGGATGTCAGATGAACTTCCCCAAACAACACAAACATCCAATGATCGCCGACTTGTTCTAATTTTCCGATGGAACAACCCTACAAAGTGACTACGTGACCGATGACAGCTAGCAACTGCGTGCTAGTAATTACCTCCCCTCTTTCCGTGCAACGAAAATCACTATAAAACAGGCTGACATTGTCTAAAAAACTTTGACTATCTAAAATCTACGAACGAGGACGGATCATTGTCGTCTACCTGGACAATGATCGGATAAACATTCATACATCATAAATTGGAACGTAACTATGGCAGTTACTTATAAAGAACTCTATTCTTTTTCAACTTATAATATTTTCGTGTTAAAATCTTTATTTTGTGTTTTGCTTAATATTTAACTTTTTGCTTTATTATCTCAGTCGCTTAAATGTAACTTGTATGCCGCCACTTAGGCGCGGTTGGTTAGTTGGGTAGTTTATTAGTTTGGTTTGAAATCCACCATTGGTAATTTTGTATTGAGTGAATTTAAATGTAAATTGTTAAAATGTGTGGACTTTTGTATTTTGCTATTTCACGCGACTGTAGAATTAAAATTAAGCTTGTTATTTTTTTTATATAATTTAATTTTGTTCTAAATTTCATTCTTTAGTTTTTCTAAGATATAGTTAGTCCCGGGAGATTTTGACTAGCGTCTGGAAGTCAAACTCTCGCGTTATGTTTTATGTAATTGTAAATTTTCGTATTGTAACTTGTAATTGTTTGAGGAGCCCATCAGGCAAGAATATTTAATGTTTGTTTCATTTTTGTGGATATCTTACTCCACTTCACTTTTGGTAGTTTAACTTCTCTTTTGATGTTATAATCTACGTAATTTTGTGTCTCTTAAAGACGACTTGTAATAAATGTAAACATGGTATGTTTACATTCTGCGCTTCACGTTATTATTTTCAGCATTATTCAGAATGATATAATGAGACCACTGTACTTTGCTTTATCTACGTTTATACTGAATAAACAATATTATTGTTATATTTTTAATTCTGCTTATATTTTCCCTTATGTAGATTATACCTTCTCCCTTTTATTTAATTGTGGTCGTTAAGTAGAAGGCACGGAGACGGTGTAACAGCAGGAGGACATTGTATTGCATATGGAGGGGGTACGAAATGTAAAACTGAAAGTTGTACTAAGTTTGCTGTGAAAGGAGGACTTTGTTTTGTACATGGAGGTGGTGGGAAATGTAAAACTGATAATTGTATTATTGTCGCTAAGGCAGGAGGACATTGTATTGGACTTGGAGGGGGAGGCATATGTAAAACTTAGAATTGTATAAAAAATGCTCATGTAAGAGGTCTTTTTTCCGCACATGGAGGAGGAACGAAATGTAAAATTGAAAATTGTTCTAAGCTTTCTGTGAAAGGAGGACATTGAGGACATTGTTTTGCCCATGGAGGAGGTCGAAATAGTAAAATTGAAAATTGTACTAAGAGGGCTAAGGCAGGAGGACATTGTAATGCACATGGAGAGGGTAGGATATGTAGAACTGAGAATTGTATAAAAAAAATGCTCATGTAAGAGGACTTTGTTCTGCACATGGAGGGGGAACGAAATGTAAAATTGAAAATTGTTCTAAGCCTTCTGTGAAAGGAGGACATTGTGTTGCACATGGAGGTGGTGGGAAATGTAAAACTGATAATTGTATTAAGGTGGCTAAGGCAGGAGGACATTGTATTCCACATGGAGGGAAACGAAATGTATAAATGAAAGTTGTACTAAGTTTTCTGTGAAAGGAGTACATTGTTTTGAACATGGAGGGGGTTGTAAATGTAAAATTGAAAATTGTATTAAGTATGCCCTGAAAGGAGGATATTGTTTTGCACATGGAGGTGGAAAGAAATATTAAACTGAAAATTGTACAAACTGTCTGAATTAGGAGAATATTGTATTGAACATAGTGGGGGAAAGAAATGTAAAACTGAGAATTGTACAAAGTTTTATTCGAAAGAAGGACATTGTTTTGCTCACGGAGGAAGAAAGAAATGTGGAGCTGAAAATTGTTCAATGTGGGCTAAAATAGGAGGACGTTGTGTTGAACATGGAGGGGGAAGGAAATGTAAAACTCCAATTGTACTAAGAAGGTTTTTGTAGGAGGACATTGTACTGCACATAGAGGTAGAAGCATACCTATCAAAGAATGACATTGTTTTGGAGGGGGGAGGAAAAGTAAAACCAAACAATTTATATTTCATTAATTATGATGAAACTTGCACACAATTTAAAAAAAATTTTAAAAATGGATCATGTTCCCATTTTGAAAGCAAATATTTCATAACTATCCTTGTTAGGTAGTTTTGCTATAAACATTTATTTTAATAAAGAAATCAGAATGACGATGCTATAATCTAGTAAAAATTTAGCTACAATGTGTAGAGGGGAGGGGGAAATTAATTAGTAAAATCCACCTTTTCTACACACAACTTTAATTCGAACCTCAATCTTTCCATCATAATAACGGACTACCGCTGAGTTTATAAGGTATAAAGTTTCAAAATAAAGTAGGTTATAGTACTGCACTTAAGACTGGAACTGTAGCTTATAATAAATAATATTGTGCTTAATATACCAGTCCAGTATTGTAAAATAGATTCGTCTCTATTATATCACCGCATCATATTATCGTTTTGCTATAGGCTAAAGTGTGTTAAGGACGAGTATTATTGAATTTAGTTTATAGACTGGGAAATAATCTCACTATCTAACTGATAGACCTGCATAATAATACAATAAATCAAAATATAAAAATCAATATGTCATTTTATGTAGAAATTACAATTTCTAGTGAAAACTAGCCAATTGAAATACCAACAATAGACAGATTCCTTTTTTTTTAAATCAAAATTTAAGAGATTCAAATTATTGTAATAATAAATTGAGAATTAAGTTTAAATAGGTCCACCATTAATGCACAAGAGGTTGTAGAACTACTATTTCTGACAAAATTGTAAATAGAGAACCTGAGAGGAAAACGCATTGCCAACATTTTAACATTCACTGAACTAAGGTTTTAGTTTAATATTTCTATGTGCTATCTGTGATCTGTATTCAAAATGGAGACGTGTGATATTTCTCTTGTGAAGGAGGAAATTGTTGAACTAATCAAGACAGAGCCTCAGAATGAAGATGAATTTGATATGTGTGGACTATCCGGAGTTAAAACTGAGGTGAGATATCAAATCTTTCTGGACTATGAGAACTAGGACCTATATTTTTATAGATTTTATATAGAAAAAAAATGGCTAAAATAAATAAAATAGTGCTTCAGTAAATTTGTTTATGGTTTAATTTTCCACACACAATATAAACTATTTTTCAATATTTGCCATAAGCAAAACAAAACATTAGAATATTTATAGTGGACGCAACCTAAGAACCGTACCGTTAATGGTGTATTTTTCTATCTATATAACCCATAAATCACAAAAATGTATACTATCAATACACCCAAAATATTCTTAGAGTACATTGAGATCCAATTCAAGTATATTACGCCACTTGACTTAGTGAACAATTAAAAACCAAACTTGTCATCACTACCGAGGATTTACTTGAATACTATAGAGTCAATTCATACGAGATGATCTTCTGCATTGACCACAATCTCCTTTTCGCAACAGAAGAAATATTGAAAATGGTTTTTATTTTCTGATACGACCTTATGTATATACGATATATACAAGTGTTATATAGGGGATGGTTGGTATATAAATAACACAGTGCTATGTAAAACAGATAATGTACTTTAATCCTAATAATATTATAATTCGTGTTTTCATAGATAAATTCCCATACTAATAATAATATCCACTCTTTTTGTAAAAAGTTACAAAACACCTGTTAAAGGGTGGTGGTGTCAGGCGTAGTGTCTACGAGGTGCTACAAAGGGTGGTGGCTCTTATTTAATTTGAAGTTCCTTGAGTCTCTCGCACTTATTACTACTCGACACAGAAAACATTGCATTTATAGACCAAGCGTTGCAATCAAATCTGGGTATGAAAGGCTAAAGCGTGAGAGGAGTGTTATAGTACACAATTTAAGAGATTAGAATTGATGTAGTAATAGGTCTAAATAGCAAATTAAGTTTAAACGGATCCCCCATGATTGCACACTGAATTGTTAGCTTGACAGTACCGTCATAAATAATTTTAAGTCGCAGAACCTGAGTAGAACGAATTTGATATGTGTGGACAATCGGGAACTAAAACGAAGGTGAAATATCAAATACTAGACTTGTGGTGGAGTAGAATTAAATGAGAGATAGCGCCAGTATTTTTGTAAATTTTATATTTAAAAAAATATGGTTCGCCATAATAAATTTAATGTTGCGTCAGTGTAATCATTTAGAGTTTAGTGTTCTTCAAATAATTTTTACAATTCTTAAATATTTATCTTGAAAAACTAAAATGATTTTTAACTGAAGCTCAAACGGGGACAGTACAAGTTAAAATAAAGTCCATATAATTCTCTTAATTTAATTAACTTCTATGTTTCTTATATTATTACCATTCTTATTATTACTACACACTTAAAAAACGGTGAATAATTTTGAATTTTTGGGCTTAAACATCTTAAAAAGAGATACTAAAATAACTAGAGAAACAAATAATCTTAAGGGTGCTACATGGGCAGGTAGAAATACATCGTCGCCTTTTGGGAGTAAAACAAATATTTCACCTCTTCTCTTTACTTATCTTTCTTCCTCTGAGTTCGTAACAGATTAGTGAAAGAGGAAGGACGAAAGATTTGTCATTCAAGGCCGGGATGATTCATTCACCAGTAAAAGCGACAGCTTTGCCACTCTTTTGGTTTATATTTCACAACAGCCCACATGCTTGATACACAACCAATCTACTTCCAAATTTAGACAGTGGTCGAATTGTTTCAAAAAAATAAGAACATTACTATTTCAAGTTACTGGTAATGCTGCTCTTGTATATTAAATCGTGATTTATATTCCTGTACATATAATAATTAGTTACCTATAACTTTATTTTTTAGCTTTGTATCTAAATATTGATTTTTTTTAGGTTAATTTTCCACAACAATCTAACTACCTGCTATGTATTATTTGCATATCCACTAATTAATACGCTACTATATTAGGGAAAAGAAAAGTTTAATTTTAAAGGAATTGTACCCGCATTAACGTGGAGAGTAAATGGAAATCTACCATTCAGGACAAAATCCCCTCTACACAACAGACCGGGATTCAAACCCTAACCTCCACGTCATTGGCAACCAATTTTATTGTTAGAGTGACACCTTAGATCATTCGACCCTTTTGGTAAATCCCAGCCGGAGAGTAGTTTGAACTCATTTAATTTTTTGTTTAAACATCTTATAAAATCATGACTAAAAAAATAATAGCCCTCTCCAGTGGGCACGTGAACCAATTTATTTCTCTCATCTAGTCTAATTTACAGGTGATGGGTAGGTCAGGGCTGGAATTCCAGTTGTGTGGTCTGAGATTTTTTTCCTTCGGTTGTTTTTCACTCTATCTTCACACAAATGAGGGTATAAGACCTCTGATTGATAATTTCCACTTTCTTCCCCTTTAGTGTGATTATTGTATTTTTAGGGAACTCAATCATTATTTAAATGTGTAACAGTTGCATAACAATTATCTTTCTTTTCAATTTTAAAGTAAGTCGTGGTGAAAACTTTATTTGTATAGAACGTTTAGATATTTGTAGTACAATATTTTGATTTCTAGTTGGTGTAATTAAAACTATTATGTGACAACTTTATAACCGGTCTTTATCAATAATATTCGATAAGATGGTATAGGTAAGCGTGACCTTTAAAATTACTTATTAGTTATACCCACAAAATAATTACGAAATATTATGCTTGTGTTTTGATTTATTTCGATTTTTATATTCATAACTGATTTTGTATGTTTCAAAATATTTATAAGCCAACAAAAATATATTACAATAGCTATCAATAAGCTTGTATGGATATAGTTTTTACATAAGTCATAAAAAATTAGTTTAATTTTTTGGTATGTGATTAAAAGAACTTTCACTTTATATCTACCAACGAGTAAAATGTGTTTGTTTCAATCTCTACGTGGAGAGCCTAAACAAGGGAAGTAGTGTTGAATATATTTTTACAACCAAATAAAGTTGAAATAAAATATAAATCTAGAAATAAATTTAGGCAAGCAATGTCCACTATATGTGAACACCTAGTGAAGGGAGGCAATGCCCACTTTATGTGTACATCTGATGAAAGGCTACAATGTCCACTATACATACGCATCCGATGAAGGAATACAATGTTAATTATATGGGACTTCACTATCTACTGTTAAAATAGGCAATTCTATACAAGGATATTCTAGTCTAGGTTGGCACTACTGCTAACTGTGTCGTTTGTTTGATTTAGCTGATCTGTGTCTATGCGGATAAACCTGTGTAACACTTTAGTCATGCTCAGTCTAAAACCAGTTAGTTAATTCATAAACCTGGGTACTCTGACAGGTTATGGGCCCAGCCTTGTGGTGATTTGTGGATTTTAGGACGGGTAATGTTTATAAGTCAAGTGCGCTCAGTAATACGCGTGAACTGTACGTGTTTGCTTTTTTTGTGACGCCGTTGCCAATCACCATCGCCATAATGGTTTTAGAAGAAGACAAAACTTACAGAATTCCGCTTTTTGATGGTACTAATTTTGACAACTGGAAGTTTCGGGTAGAAACTCTTCTAGATGAAATTGATTTGTTGCCCTTTATTCAAGGTGACTATCGGGACTTGGTAAAAATTGCATCTAGTGATAGTGTTGAAATTAAGGCGGAAAAGGAAAAAGAGCTGGACAAGCTTCGTAAAGCCGATCGCAAGTGTAAGTCACAGATTATACAACGAATCTCAGATAGCCACTTGGATTGTGTGAAGGATAAGAACACCGCTTATGATATATGGCAAGTGCTTCGTAACACATACGCTCGCAAAGGTATTGCTAATCAGCTTTTACTGCGCAAAACCTTGTTGATGATGAAATTTGATCCCTCTTTAGAGACACTTGAAGTGCATTTTATTAGGTTTGATCGTACTATTCGGGAACTGAAATCGTCGGGAGCTAACCTCGAAGAACTAGATGTTGTCTGCCATCTTCTCTTGACTATGCCATCAGAATATCAAGTTATTGTCACTGCCATAGAAACACTATCTGCTGATAATCTCAACCTGGCATTCGTAAAAACGCGCCTACTTGATGAGCAGAGCAAACGTCAAGCAGAAGGTATTGATGGATGCAGCCAATCATTTTCTAGCGTTGCTGATAGGAAGGCTACAAAGTTGAAATCTTCGCAACTGGAATGTTGTCCTAATTGTAAAGAAAGCATTTCAAAGCAAGTTACTGGGAATAAGTGTTTTTTCTGTCATAAAGCTGGTCACTTTCGTTCGGACTGTCCAAAATTGAAAGGCAAGAAGCAGCAAAAGAATTCAACACGCAAAGCAAACGTAGCTGAAGCTAGTGATGATGAATTTAGTTTGACTGTGTCAACATCAGTGGCCTGTTGTGATGGATCTGTGTGGTTGCTTGACTCTGGCGCCACTGAACATATGGTCAGTGATAAAAATATTAGTTTGGTTTCAAATAAGAGACGCCTATCAAAGTCTATTAAAATAAAAATTGCTAAGTCAGGTTCGATGTTGTGTGCTGAAGAGATCGGAGATATACACGCGTCTGTGACTCACAAAGGTAATCAAAACTTTATCAAGCTTTCCAACGTACTTATTGTCCCTGGATTACAATTTAATTTGCTCTCAGTTAGTAAAATGGACGCTAATGGGTTTAAAGTTGTGTTTGAAAAGGGGAACGCTACCATTCTTAAAGGTGATATTTTTGTGGCTGCCGCCACTCGATCTGGTAAAGTGTATACAATGTCTCTTTCACCTCGTGAAAAAGCATGTGCTGGTGTTGCTAGTTCCATTGTAGCATCATCTGATTTGTGGCACAAGAGGCTTGGTCACATTGGCAAAACTGGTTTAGTTCACTTAAGTAAGATTGTAGATGGAATCAAGTTTGATCCAGGATCAATCCCCGATTTATGTGATTCTTGCATACAGGCTAAGCAAACACGCCTTCCTCACACAAAGCCACGTATTAGAGCTAAGCGCCCTTTGGAGATCATACACAGTGATCTTGTAGGACCCATTAAGCCCGTATCATATGATCAAAAAAGGTATCTGCTTACCCTGATTGATGACTTTAGTCACTTTACAGTCATTTACACTCTAAAGGCAAAGTCTGAAGTATTTTCATACTTCAAACAATTTGAAGCTATGGCAACAGCTCACTTTAACCTAAAGATAAGTCGCCTTAGGTCAGATAATGGTGGTGAATTTGTGTCGCAGGAAATGCTCAATTATTTAAAAAAGAAAGGTATCCAGTCAGAGTTTACGATCAGGCATACCAGTCAGCAGAATGGCGTCGCAGAAAGAATGGGACGTAGCATCATGGAGAAAACACGCTGTTTACTCCTTCATTCTTCTCTTGATAAGTCACTCTGGACGGAGGCTGTTATGACTTCAGTCTACCTAATAAACAGATCACCTACTAAAGCTCTTGAAAACCAGGTTCCAGCAGAACTGTGGTATGGTGTAAAGCCTGATATGTTAAAACTGAAGGTTTTTGGCTGTGTAGCACATCTTCGCTTACCTAATCAAGGTTTTAAAAGTAAACTTGACAGCCGCTCGAAAAAGTGCTACTTTGTTGGTTACTGCCCAAATGGGTACAGGCTGTGGTGTCCACAGGAACGAAAAATCATACGTGGGCATGATATAATTTTTGATGAACATTCGTTCATAACCAGTGATGTTATTGGTTCAACACCCTCTCAAACTACTGAGGTCATCGGTTCGACTCCAAATGAAGTTTTTACTGAGGAAATGCAGGAGGAGCCGTCTTCAGGAGGAGAACCAGAGACAATTTCTGACGTAGAAGAGACTCCTGGACCTGACGAGGAACTTGAACCTCTGCGGAGGAGCACGAGACCTCGCACTGCACCAGCGTACCTAAATGACTATGTCGCACTGGCTCTTGGTGCTGAGTCATTTATTGACAACTTACCAGAAACCTTTGAGGACATCCATAGTAGAGATGATGCCCAACAATGGATGGCTGCAGTTGAGGAAGAGATGTACTCATTGAAGAAAAATGAGACCTGGACCCTTACTGAGCTGCCATCTGGCAAACGAGCTATCAACTGCAAGTGGGTCTTCAAAATGAAGCAGGATGAAAATGGACAGCTTGACAGGTACAAGGCAAGGTTGGTGGTGAAGGGCTGTGCACAGAAGAAAGGGTTTGACTACAATGAAACGTACTCACCCGTAGCCCATTTAACTACTGTCAGAACCCTGCTTGCCATCATAAACAAAGAAGATTTAATTGCCTTCCAGTTGGACGTGAAAAATGCATTCCTACATGGAGACCTTTCTGAAGAGGTGTATATGAAGCAGCCACCTGGCTTCGTAACTGACAGCAACCTTGTTTGTAAGTTACACAAGACCCTCTATGGATTGAAGCAGGCACCACGGGAGTGGAATGCTAAACTTGACAAATTTGTGAATTCTCTCGGATTTAAGCAGTCTGAAAACGAAAAGTGTGTGTACTTCGACTTCAGCAACAGCATCAAAACTTACCTTTTGGTTTACGTAGATGACATCATTTTGGCAGGGAACAATCTGCAGAAGTTGAATGACATCAAAACATATCTTATGTCAGAATTCAAGATGAAGGATCTTGGAGGTTTGCACAGCTTTCTAGGTATAAAAATTGATCAGAAATCTGATGGTATGTTCATTAGCCAAACAGCCTACTTGAAGAAAGTTCTCAAGAAATTTGGTATGGAACAGTGCAAACCTGTTAAGACACCAATGGAGGCAAAACCACCTGAAATAACTACATCAGAGTGCATAATACAAAAAAAACCGTACCGTGAGCTTGTTGGTAGTTTGATGCATGTGATGCTCTACACTCGCCCTGATCTGAGTTTCTCAGTGAATTTCTACAGCCGATATCAGAGCAATGCAACAGAAGCACATTGGATTGGACTCAAACGAATACTACGATACATTCAAGGAACACTTGAAGTTGGTCTCTTCTTTCCGAAGAACTGTGATGTCGCCTTACGGGCCTACGTTGATGCAGACTGGGCCAGTGACAGCGATGGTCGTAAATCTACTTCTGGGTACCTATTCCAAGTTTATGGTGCCACTGTTGGTTGGACTACACGTAAGCAGACTACAGTCGCCCTGAGCTCAACGGAGTCAGAGTTTGTCTCCCTGTCAACCGCCTCATCAGACCTACTCTGGTTGAGAAGACTGATACAGGATTTTGGGATCATTCTAGGACCCACCAAGGTGTACGAGGACAACCAGTCCTGCATAAGATGTTTGGATAAATGGGAGCATCGAAGACTAAAGCATATTGATGTCAAATACAACTTTGTTCGTGATTTGTATCTAAATGGTGTTATTGATGTGATTTATTTGGAGACAAATGAACAATGTGCTGACATTCTGACAAAGGGTTTGGTTGGAAACAAATTTGAGTACTTTCGTAATTATATTGGTTTAATCAAGTGCTGATTCACTAGAGTTTATTTGTATGTATTTAAGAGCACATGTAGAACTTTTTTGCCTAATTTTTTGTGGTTGTATTCGAATTGAGGAGGAGTGTTAAAATAGGCAATTCTATACAAGGATATTCTAGTCTAGGTTGGCACTACTGCTAACTGTGTCGTTTGTTTGATTTAGCTGATCTGTGTCTATGCGGATAAACCTGTGTAACACTTTAGTCATGCTCAGTCTAAAACCAGTTAGTTAATTCTATAAACCTGGGTACTCTGACATCTACATGGTTCAAAGCAGTAATTCCCAATCTTTTTTTTTTAACCTACTGCCTCCTTTTGAGAATTTGATGCTGTTACAGCCCTCACCCCCAAGTGAAATGTAAAATGCGTTCTGAAATCAATGATAATAACCTTGCAGAAATAATATCTTGCCAACGGGGCAATATTTCCTCGTTTGAAAAAAACACGATCACAAAATAAATGCACATTTTACGTGGCATAATTTATAATTCTTATGAATAAAACACACGTTAAAACATAATGTATGTTAAATGGTTATAAAAAATAAGGACTTGATCATATTGTCAAAATTATAGAACATAAGTACAGTATTTAATATAAGAACATTTTGTTAAATATTCTATAGGTAGTATTTATTAGCATAAAATTATTCCTGCAATATCAGTACAACCCCATACGCTGCCGTACAACTCCCTTGCAATTATTTACATCTCACAAAACTAAAAATACCCCCTGGAGGACGGTATCACCCAATGTGGGAAACACTGGTCTAAGGCTTCATTCTCGTGTTATCATCGTCGTGGCCTGCTGATGACGGGAATATTAGTTTTCAAATCACAGTCGGGTATGGAACATTACACGTATACCACAAAGCTTAGGAAAATTCTGTTCACTATACGTAGGCCTAGATCACAAAATAAAGGAAAATCATGTTCACTACACGTATACTACAAAGTTTAGGAGAATTATGTTCCCTACGTAGGTTATATTACAATATTCGAAATTTATAGATTCCAGCGAAAGAATGAAACGAAGGTGGACCGAAGAAATTCGTTCCCAGGCAAGTACCGAAGAACTCTCCTATGCAACCAAAATGAGCCTTCGAGCTTCAGGAAAATTGTATACTGCGGAAGTTGTGAAATATGTGACATCGGGCAGCCCATCAAAAGCTCAAAGGTATCGAAAATCTTTGAAGTTTATTCCAGAAACCATTATTTCCGGCGATAACGCTCTTTCACTTATAATTGAGCAGAAATTATCACGAAGTCAGTATCAGGATTTAAGAAATATAAGCTTAGAAAATAATTATAAATTGTATCCCTCGTATAAAGAAGTTTTAAAGGCTAAACGTAAATGCTATCCTGATACATCAAGCATCACTGTAACTGAATGCAGTGCTGAAGTAAAACTACAGGCCTTATTAGACCATACAGCTGAAGAAATTTTGTCGACTCAAATGGACGTTATTAAAAGCTTGAGTTCTAAAAAACCTCTTAACTTGAATTTTATTTGCAAGTGGGGTTGTGATGGCAGCTCTGGCCAAAGTACGTATAAACAAAAATTCAGTGATGATGATGGAAGTAAATCAGATGAAAATATTACTTTCACTTCACTTGTTCCACTACAAATCATATACGAAGATGAAGTTACTAATGCAAAAATCCAAGACCTTTATCTCCTCGATTTTGTCGGCCAATAAAAATTGAATTTTTGCATGAAAATACGGAAGACATTGTAAAACAAACTGAGTGTGTTAAAGAACAAGAGACAAAACTTGTACCTTTTGAGATTGTAAGAAATGGAAAAGAAATAACAGTTTCTTATAAACTTGTGTTAACGATGATAGATGGCAAAGTTTGTAATGCAATTACCAATACTGTATCCACTCAACGTTGCTATTTATGCCAATCAACTTCCAAAGGTTTTATTAATATCGACGATATTTTATTAAAAAAGATAAATCGAGATAGTTTATCGTTTGGGTTGTCTACACTACACATGTGAATTCGATTATTTGAATGTTGTTTACATTTGTCCTATAAACTAGAGATTAAAAAGTGGCAAGCGCGAAGATTAAGAAAAAACAGAGAATAGAAAAAAAATTATTCAAAAAGATTTCCGTTAACAATTAGAACTTATTGTCGATCAACCAAAACCTGGATTTGGTAGTACGAATGACGGAAATACTGCTCAGAATTTTTTTGAAAATTTGTCTGTTTCCGCTTCTATAACGGGCATTGATAAAGGTCTAATTAAAAGATTTCATGTTATATTGCAAGCCATTTCAAGCAGCCATGAATTTGATTTAATTAAATATAAAGAATACAATTAGAAACAGCTCGTAAATTTGTGGATTTGTATTCCTGGTTTTACATGCCAACTACTTTACATAAACTTTTAATCCATGGCACTGAAATCATAGCTAATGCATTAGTGCCGATAGGACAAATATCTGAAGATGCGCAAGAATCTTGTAATAAATATATAAAAAGATATCGTGAAGCCTTCGCGCGAAAATGCAGCAGAACAAAAACAATGGAAGAGATTATTTTATGTCTTTTAGTAGCATCCGATTCATTTATTTCAAGATTGAGAAAATTGCCTAAAAAAAAGTAAAATCTATGTCACCAGAAGCAGTTGAATTATTAATTTCACCAACCATTTATATGTGTCATGCTAATGGCTACAACACTTCTTCTTTTTCGATGCCAGAATATTGTGATTACGATACAGGTAGCTCAACTGATGACAATGGCCCCAGTGCTCCTGAAACATTTAGCTACAGTGCTCCTGACACCTCTTGCCCCAGTGCTCCTGACACCTACCAAGGAAGGATAAAAAGGAGCCCCTGATAGAACGTTGAGTGTTGCAAGGCCAGCAGAACTTGTCAGGGGGTCACTAAATGAACGGTTGGTTGGATAGGTGAGGGGAAAGGAAGGGTAGTGATTACCTTGGAGGGGAGGAGTAGATTAATCAGAACAAAGAGAGAGGTTCTGATTGGCCGTGAGGGAAGGAGACAGACACAGAATAGCCAGGAGTACAGGAGTGAGCAGGAGGTAACAAAAAGACTCTTGATTGGAGCAATCATGTGAGAGCAGCTTTATAAGAGTTTACCTCTCTCTGAGGAGCTTGGAAGGATGAGGACTCGCTTAGTAGGATAACACCTACCTTATGTGAATGACACAGCTCTAACCAGCCGTGAGAAGAGTGGCATTAACACCCAGTCCAACTGTTAAACCGTGTATAGTGTCCCTGTTAACCGTGTAGAGACTGCCCATCTTTGTGGGTAAACAATGCCCCTCCAAACCTACCTCATTGTTTACATTGTTATATAAACAAGACGGGAGTTCTTTATCTATCTAGTTCGTTCAATAGCGGAGAAATTTGCATACCACGTGTATTGATGCTCGTAATATCTGGGGCGTTATTTCCGAGCTAGCCCGAACTGGGACGATCAGGGCTCGTATCTTGGGTGGGTGAAATTTGGGTTCTGTTATGTATTTATTTAATATATTAAACGTACAATTTCTGAACCAAATGTATATCAGCACACGAGAATGTCTTTGAGCGAGAGTGAAAGGACCTACCAATTTATCCGATAAAGTTACCTTCCCATACCTTCCAGGTTTCTTTCACTTGCCACAATCTACAAAGAACCGACGGCTTTACTTCACCTCCGAAGGAAGTTGTGCTACAGATTTTTATCGCTCAATACAAATCCGTCGACCCAAGCTTGGTTTGAACCCATGAACATCGGGCCCTTAGGCGAGAACTTTACACCAAGACCACCGGGATTGACTATTTTGTAGGTGCTTTTTTAAGATTGTTTCCCACTATACCCTCACGTAAATGTGGATTCATTCTTTGTAAACTCTGCCTCCCTCATACTTACGCCACTGGCGTAATTAAATGCATTGTTCTCAGATGGGTATTAAGATAAGGAACAAAAAAATTACCTAATCTAATAAAACAGGATTAAAAAAGTTAGAACTGTGATAATAATCAGGGAAATTTGCTTGGAGAGAGGATTTTAAAACAATGTGGTGCAAAATACTTATATATGTATAAATGAATCTAGTTGTAGATGGTAAGTGCACACCAAACTTCAGCCATCGACCAGCCTGTCACACTCACCATACATACATACATTCATACGTCAAGTCATGCAATCAGCAGCTGTCACTTTTGATAAATATTATCAATAATTATATAAAATAACAATAATAATAATAAAATGTAATCAAGCTTGACCTCAAAATAATATTTTTTGTTTTGTATCAAAGTATCTTTATGCTAGAATATTAAAAACTAGTATATATATCCTCTAATTATATGTATGAGAATTACTAGGGGGTGAGGGGAGGAAAAAAGTCTCTATACACACATTTTTCATGAATAAAAACCTTTTTGTTTCTAAAAGCTCACAAGAACCCCAGGAAACACTTTATTTTTAAAATGTGACAAGAACCTCTTTTAACCATAATCTAGATTCTACGCCATCCTACAATACCGGTACCCAATCTCCATCCATTTCGATCCTTCCATAGGTCATCTTCTATTTTTCTTGCTCCTATTTTATTGTGTAAAACCTCTCTTTTATTTTAGATCTTAAGAGCCATGATATATTTTCCATAAGGTTAACAAAGAACACACTAGAATTCATAAGGGTGACTATCGATCAGCAACAAATAGCGTAGTACTGTTCCCCTAGAGGGCACCTTGAAGAAACGAAATTTTTGTGTAAATATAACAGTTGAGATATTCAAAGCAATAGAGCTGAGCATTGATCAGCACTAACACGAATGGATTTGAATAATAATACTAATTACTAACTAATGTTCTACTAAATTATGTTCTAAAAGTTTTAAGCCTCTGTCTAGTCAACCCATATTAATCTATTGACTCCTTATTCCTCTAATTCGGTGCTACGTGGTATAACGTGCTACTACCGTGTTGGACTAGACTGCTGATGACGGGGATATAGAGGTTCGAATCTTGGTTGTGTCCTGAGGGTGGTTTTCCCTCAAATGATTTTCCACACTCCCTCAATGAAAATGTGGTTACATTTCCTATTATTATAGCCTTCCTAATCCCTAAGAACCATTAGCGAAGTTTGCATACAAGCCTTTAAATCAAATGCGTAGTAAGACGCGGTGCTAAAAAAATGTTATTTATCTCTTACTATTCACATGTTGGTAGTATAAATAGTGATGTGTCGTTGTTAATTAAAGAGGTGTGTATGGTGTGTTACCGTAGCCGTATAATAATAATAATATTAATAATAATAATAATAATAATAATGCAGTGACATTTTGTCCGTAGTTTGGGTAATAGTCTTAATAATACATTTATATACCTATAAACTCATTATTGATAAAATAAAACAAGTGTACTTAATATATTTAATTTTTTCAGTGAGCCATTGTTTATAAGTGAATGACACTCAATCAACATATTTCTAGGTCTCAATAACAAATCCAAGTGATAAAATTAAATATAATGATAAATGGCAAATAGAGTTTGATCGGATCCACCATGACAGCACAGGGAGTTATAGAACTACTGGTACTAACTACTGACATATTGTAACTAGCAGCACCTGAGATTAAAATACCATTGATCTCTATATTATAGAGATCAATGGAAAATACCCTGTCGACATTCTAACTTTGACTAAAATAATGTTCCAGTTTAATAATTATATGTGCTATCTGTGATCTGTGTTCAAAATGGATGCTTGTGATATTTCTCTCGTGAAGGAGGAAATTGTTGAACTTATCAAGACAGAGCCTCAGAATTAATATGAATTTGATATATGTGGACAATCAGAAATTAAAACTGAGGTGAGATATCTAATCTTTTGAATATGGGGGAGTGGAAGTAAATCACAGCTAGGGCCAGTATTTTTTGTAGATTTTATAGAAAAAAAGACCTTTTTGACTAAAATAAATCAATTAGTGCTTCAGTAGATTTGTTTATAGTTTGGTTAGCTACACACAATATAAATTGTTCTTGAATATTTTTCATAGGCCAGAAACATATCGATAAAATATTTTGTGGCAAAGCAACCCAAGAACTGTACCCTCTGCCTTTATTTTTCTCTCTACAAAACCCAAAAATCACAAATATTTATACTATCAATACACCAAAAAAAATTCGGGGAATCCAGTGATACACAATTCAAGTCTATTGCTTAACTTTACACATAGTGAACAATTAAAATCCAAACCCACCCAAATGAAGAAGGAACAATTTAAAATTATTGAAAAGTCTGTCAACTACCACTACATAAGCGTTACTTGGAAACTATAAAGTCAATTAATATGCGATGATCTTCTGCATCGACCACAATCTCCTTTACAACATTTTAAATCTTGAAAATGGTTTATCTTTTCTAATCCGACCTTAAACACTCCTGCACATTCACTAACGATTTTACATCCAGCAAACTCACTAAAGAATGCTTAAGACTGAATTAAAACACAATAAAAATTAAAATGAGAACAGACACTGCCGCGAAGCTCACTAAACTGAAAGTAAGATATTCAAATATATTTTTTAACAATAAATAATGTGCAAGTATAAAACTAAGGCTACTTTACAATCTAGCATAATTTAACCTTCCACTAACATTGATGCTATCCCATTTCATAATATATTAGTATCTCAATTAATATTCAGAAAATAAACAATTTCACTTAAAAAGTATATGATAACGTCATATTGTACGGGATCAGGGAACAACAATTTGTTGTTAGTATGTTTACGTTGGACTTAGATTTTATTGAGTTTTCTAAATGTTGTGAAAGAATTATCTCAATTGACTATAACTGCTATATTGTGTCTTGGAATTTGCTATTTAGTCATAGTGTTAATTTATATTTTGTATGATTTGAAATCTTTAGTTAAATAGAGTGTATTACATGATATAGTACTTACGCATCATTCCCTTAAAAAAAAAAAAAAAGAATATCAAACTTTTGGAACAGCACATGTAAGATAAACCATGTAAAATTATTTTTTTGTTTCATTGCATTATATCTATATTTACTATTATTTTTACTACTATTACACACTTAAGGTACTGTGACGTACTGGACTCTATTATATTGTCTCTGAGCATTTCTTCGACTTGGTTTTGAATTATCTGTTTCTTCTGAAGCGAATATCTGTAAGTGGGTCCTCGGATGGGGTGGTCGTTCTTCAGGCGGATCTGATATTGTGTGCAATTGGTTTGATTTTGGGAATTGAAGATGTCGGAATTATGGACTCGAACATAGAGCACTTCAACCCGGTGGACAAATCTGAGGTATTCGGCTATAATTGTAATTTTATTTTTAGTACTGCGTCTTAATACTCGATCGTGCTATACGCTTCTGTACTAATTACGCTAATAGCCTTTATGATTAGCAGCTGTCCCTTTTGATAGATATTATCAATAATTATATAAAATAACAATAATAATAGTAAAATGTTATCAAGTTTGACCTCAAAATAATATTTTTTGTCTTTTATAAAAGTATCTTCATGCTAGAATATTAAAAATTAATATATATATATATCCTCTAATTATATGTATGAGAAATACTGGGGTGGGGGGAGGCGGGTAGAGGAGAAAAGTAACATTACACACATTTTTCACAAATAAAAAACCATTTACTTTTTAAAACTTCACAAGAACCCCAGGAAACACTTTATTTTAAAAATATGACAAGAGTCTCTTTTAACCATAATATAGAGTGTATTAGAAAGGTTTCAAGATTGTCTAACAGATGCCAGCACTTGTTCAATCTGAGTTTACATTGGACTTTCTTCTCCTTTTCTTGTATTCTTCATAATAACTGAAAAATATCAATACTTTAGTGATTATCATTATTTCCCTTTTTCGTTACAAATACTAATTGTTTGCTTGATACTTTAACTCACAGACCATAATTTGTTCATACTTACTTATTTGTCCTAGTGATACTGACTTTAATTTAATGCCCCCTCTGATAACCTAATCACAAGTCCCTGTTCCCGAGGAAAATCCTCAACAATAGCCTAAGGTATTGTAGCCTCTTTTCCTCCTTCAGGACTAAAGCAGGCATACAAATAACATCCATAACATAATAAAGGTAAGATAAATGCACAGGAGCCGAAAGGACGTCCAAAAAAGCATATATTATGAGATAATATATTCAATCATGATATTACCAAACCACTCAGCCAAAACGTAACTAGAAAATAATGTAATCTCCAGGATGATATGATATTAGGATAGAACCTGAATAGACGTAAACACATAGCATGATAACGGGATATAAATAGATTTATTTAATCAATAACAAGTAGATAATACATTTATATTTTAGTTGAACATTTTTAGGTCTTTTTCATCCAACCTAATTAAGTCTCTCGATAATTTCATAAGGTTTTATTAAAAAACAATAGCTTACTCGTCGGGTGGAAGATGAAAATTCATTGGTCATGAGGCCTCTCGCTACAAGACATTATAAATATTGTACATACTATCATCAACATTCCCCAGTTCAAATATTTATAATAACAACAATATGAATTTGTACCAGGCAAAGTAGAATTTAAGTCATAAATGTATGCTTTTTTATTTACCATTGTTCTGACAAACATCACAGTATTAACACAATAAAAAATAGCACCCAAGAAATATATTTAATTTTAATATAATATATGTCATGCTTATCAAAATGATTATGTAACTGAATATGTAAATAGAACACATTAAATATATCCCATGTCTATAAGGCATCATAATATTTGCGAACCTACAAAACTTCATAATACAAATGACTTGAACAAGGAAAGAATTCCAAATTTAAATGTCTTAAATGTTTCTCAAATCTCCATGACTCCATGATGACAACAATTTGGACAAGTAAAGATTTTACCTTTAAATATCTTAATATTAGTCCAACTACAAAACTTCATAATAACAACAATTTGAACAAGTAAAGATTTTACCTTTAAATATCTTAATATTTGTTCAACCTACAAAACTTCATACTACCAATGATTTGAACAAGCCAAGAATTTTAAATTTAAATGTCTTAAATGTCTCTTAAATCTCCGTGACTTCATAATGACAACAATTTGAACAATTAAAGAATTTTATGCTTAAATATCTTAAATATTTCCCAAACTAAACGCTTGAATTTTAATCAAAAAACAATTAAGTCTCAAAAGTTTTGAAGTTAAATCCATGATAAAGCCGAAAACTAATTTTGAAATATAATGTGCGAATAATAATTTTGAAGCTTACATTTTATTTGGCACCTAGATGTGCCTCGGATGATTATCCCGCCAAGAGTGGCTTGATCATCGATCTACCAGCAGTATTTATCTGCCAATCTGTGGCTCAAAAAGGGGGGATGATAGGCGTCACACATAAGAGACGGAAAGATAACAAAACGTGAGAGGAGGGGTAACAGAGTACGGGAAACATGCGGCGAGCAGCACCTCGACGTTTCCAGAACCTATGGAGCGCGCAAAATTTTAGCCATTGCACAAATCCAGTCGATGCGCTTCTTGGTCTAGCGCCTTTAGTTTAATCAACAAGTGCGTGATAGTCAGTCGTTGCTGGGAGAAAGAGAGAGAGAGATCGCGACGTACACAACAGAGAATGGGGCATCGGTAAGCTTTCACAGGCACTTCAATAATTATGGTAGGATATGACTTGAATTAATAAAGCGTCTAGAAATATTTTCTTGTTTTTAAAGCGTTGTAGCTTTTATAAACGCTACAGTATAATATCATGATTACATCCTAGTTTTTTTTAGTGATTTAATTAATATACTGTGCAGGAAACAATTATATTAAAATGTAAGCTTTGATTATTTATTGTTACAAGACAAGAACATAATTGATAGAAGATACGGAGAAATATCATTACATTTTCGTACACAATCATCAACTGTTTCTAGCCTGTGGCCGGTTCAGTTTATAGTAAAATGCCTCCTTATTTCTACCATTTTTCCTTTTTTAATTGCTGACGTTTTTCTCCTCTCACTTGAACATTTTCTTCTATCTGTTCCCCCCATCTCTTTCTCGGCCTCTCTTGCGGTCTTTTCCCCACATACTTCATTTACATACTTCTCTTTGTAATCTTCTATTTTTCCATCTTCATTACTTGCCCATACCATTTCAAATATGTATTTTTGACACTGTTGCTCACAGTAGGTTCTTCTACCTTTAAATATACAGCGCTGCCTACCCCAGCAAGTTCCTCTATCTTGCATACAACAATGCAAACGGCAGGAAACGGAATCAGGAGTTCCTACGTCCAGGATACGGGAAGTACGCTCCTCAAGGGGAAAGGAAGTGTGTGTAGGGGGGGGGAGGAGGTGTAAGTAATAAGAATAATAAAATGATAAGGTTCATAAATAAAACAATCCTTGGATAGTGGCGCGGTGGAAAAATTGCAGTTATTTAAAGAAGTAAATTGGATTGTTGGCAGCTGAGAATCTCTAAAATGTATTTTCACATTTATTTTAGTATCAACTTAAATTAGTCGAGAGTACATTTTTACAAAAAATTAGCTATTAAAGTTTTTAGTCCTTAATTTTTATTTGTGTTTACAGATATGTGCTTAGTTTTTAATTTGTGATCTGCTTATTTATGTGACTTGTGTGTTTAATATGTACTTTCTAAACACCAAAATTACCTCAAAACACGATTTGCAGACAAATTAACCTATGACAACACGTCTTATACTATACCTTAATTTTCATAAGAAGCTTGTTTTAAAAAATAAAAACATATCTTTTGCTTCCAATACTTTTTTAACTATATTGTTGTTATTAATAGGTATGATAAATATCTATCAGAAGTGATAGCTGTAGATAATATAACATGATGCCAAGGGCGTAGGAAGAATTTAATTTGAGAAGGGGGTTTCATAAATAGCAAGTTTATGACAAGCTGTTAACCCAAAGAAATACAAACATTATTACACACAAGTGACGGAACTTTATTTGTGTAATGGGGAGGGATTCACAAAAAGCTTTAAGGAACGTTCTACCCTCCTCCTCCCAGTTAAAGTAAGAAAATAGAATGCTTCTTGAAACTATATATAATATAGGGTGGTATTTGTTTAAAGATTTTTTGAAAATTATAGTATTTTAAAAGTTATTTAGAATAGTGCTCGTCCCATTTTTATTTTTTTTATAAATATGGATACTTGTGGAGGCTATATGGAGTATTCCTCCTTAGTCAAATTTTTTATGATAAAAGTGAATGTCATGTTTTAGTGAATGTAAATGTTGTGTTCGTGTCCTCTGTTAGTATAGAGATTTCACTGGGGAGAATTCATACAACATTCCATAGTAGGTCTAGTGATCTACACCACCTTACGATACCGGTACCCAATCTCCATCCATCTCGATCATTCCATAAGTATTCCATAGGTATTCCTCTTCCTCCTTTTTGATTGTGTAAAACCTCTCTTTTATTTTAGACCTTAAGAGCCATGAATACTTTCCATAAGGTTAACAAAGAACACACTAGAATTCATAAGGGTGACTATTGATCAGCAACAAATAGCATAGTACTGTTCCCCTATGAGGGGCCTTGCAGAAACGAAATTTTTGTGTAAATATGACAGTTGAGATACTCAAAGCAATAGAGCTGAGCATTGATCAGCACCAATACGACTGGATTTGAATAATAATACTAATTACTAACTAGTGTTCTACTAAATAATGTTCTAAAAGTTTTAAGCCTCTGTGAATTCGACCCATATTAATCTATTGACTCCTTATTCCTCTGATTTAATATAATATTACCCACTTCGGTGGCTACGTGGTATAACGTGCTACTCTCGTGTTGGACTAGACTGCCGATGACGAGGATATTGAGGATCGATTCTTGGTTTTGTGTCCTGAGGGTAGTTTTCCTTCAAATGGTTTTCCACTCTCCCTCCACGATAATGTGGTTACATTTCATATTAATATAACCTTCCTAATCCCTAAGAATCATTAGCGTAGTTAGTACACAAGCGTATAACCCGAACGCATAGTAAGACATGGTGCTAAAAAAAGTTATTTATCTCTAACTATTCACATATTATAAGCGATCTGTTTTGGTAATAAATATGACTATTTTATGATTTTGTCCAAAATCAGAAATTGCTGCTATATTGTCATTATTTGTTCAATAAACAACTTTATTTCTGTTTACTGATTTTGATATTGCTAGGACGTGGTCCTGATCATTGTTTTTTTCCCGCCTTTTAATTCGTAGTTCTATAGTAGTAGTAGTAGTAGTAGTAGTAGTAGTAGTAGTAGTAGTAGTAATAATAATAATAATAATAATAATAATAATAATAATAATACTGCTACAGTGACATTTTGTCCGTAGTTTGGGTAATAGTCTTACTAATACATTTATATACCTACATAATCATTATTGCGAAAATAAAACAAGTCTAATTGATATATTTAATTTTTTCAGTGAGCCATTATTTATAAGTGAATGACACTCAATCAACAAATTTCTAGGTCTCAATACAAATCTAGTGTAAAATTAAATATAATGATAAATGGCAAATAGAGTTTGATCTGGATCCACCATGAAGCACAGGAGTTATAGAACACTAGTATAACTACTGACATATTTAACTTGTAATTACATGACCTTTTGAGATCATAAATACCCTGTCGACATTCTAACTTTGACTAAAGTAATGTTCCAGTTTAATATTATATGTGCTATCTGTGATCTGTGTCAAAATAGGATCGCTTTTGATATTTCTCTCGTGAAGGAGGAAGATATTGAACTTATCAAGACAGAGCTCAGAATGAAGATGAATTTGATATTGTGGAATCAGAATTAAAACTGAGGTGAGATATCCAACTTTTGCCTATGGGGGAGTGGAAGTAAATGACACTAAGGCCATATTTTTTATAGATTTTATAGAAAAAAAAGATCTTTTTGACTAAAATAAATAAATTAGTGCTTCAGTAGATTTGTTTATAGTTTGGTTAGCTACACACATATAAATTGTTCTTGAATATTTTTATAGGCCAAAACATATCGATAAAATATTTTATGGGAAGCAACCCAAGAACTCTACCCTCTGCTTTATTTTTCTCTCTACAAAACCCAAAAATCACAAATATTTATACTATCAATACACCCAAAAAAATTCGGGGAATCCAGTGATACCACAATTCAAGTTATTGCTTAAACTTTGCTATAGTGAACAATTAAAATACCAAACTCACCCAATTATGAAAGAAATAATTGAAAAATTGTTATAACTTGCAAATATATAAAGTCAATTAATATGCGATGATCTTCTGCATCGACCACAATCTCCTTTTCACAACATATGAAATCTTGAAAATGGTTTATCTTTACTAATCCGACCTTAAAAACTCCTGCACATTCACTAACGATTTACATCCAGCAAACTCACTAAAGAATGCTTAAGACTGAATTAAAACACAATACAAATTAAAAAAGAACAAACACTTCCGCGTAACTCACTCAACTGAAAGTAAGATATTAAGATAAAATATATAATTTAACGCTAAATAATGTGCTAATATAAAATTAAGGCTACTTTCTAATCTAACTTATCTTAACCTTTCACTAACTTTGCTACCGTCTAATTTCCTAATATATTAGTATCTCAATTAATATTAAGAAAATAAACAATTTCACTTACAAACTATAAGATAACGTCATATCATACGGAATCATGTAACAACCATGTCTTGTTAATATGTTACTTTGTATATAGATTTTATTGAGTTTTCTAAATGTTTTGACAGAATTATCTCATTTGATTATAATTGCTCTATAGTATCTTGGAATTTACCATTTCCTTGAGGTTATAGTGCTAATTTATATTTTTTATGAAAGAAATCTTTATTTAAATAGAGTGTATTACATGATAAAGTACTCACACATCATTCCCTTAAAAAAAAAGAGCAAACATTTGGAACAGCACCTGTAAAATAAAACGTATAGAATTATTTACTTTGTTTCAATGCATTATATCTATTTTACAATTATTTTTACTACTATTACACACTTAAGGAGTCCAAAATTGAACAATACCAATATTTATAATACTTATAATTTTGAATAACTTATAAACAATGAAAATAAAATAAACATACAAACATAAATACTGACCGACTTGTCGATTGAATTATGATTCATTTGAGTTGCATATAGTTATTTTTTCTTATAAACATTTAATTTCTTATTTGATAAATATTAAACAAAATTTAATCAACCTATAATGAAAAGCTACGCTAAGTTAGGTAAGTATCTCAAAGATAAAAATACTTAAATTATGAAGGATTAATTAGGCTAGCTTTGTCCTAATAAATACGTTAAACATTAATTTGAATTGTATATTTGTGATGTAATCTATCTTTAACAATAGGCGTGGCTCTTTAAAGAAATTTATTTGGATTGACACTTACATTATATATTTCATTAGTAGACTAAGCTCTTAATTTCTTCTGACAAGATTAAAAGACAAATTTGTAAAAACAATATTTATTCTTTGGAATACAGACTTAAATATATCACTCGATTTAGAAATCAAATGTATGCCTTACAGGATTTATTAAGTAGCATGGGCGACTAATTTTCTGTTTCTTATATTTATTTTTTAGAACCGCGTCTTACTATCTGTTTAGGTTATACAAATATGTTATATTTACCAACAAAACTAATAAGATAGGAATGATGAAGGCTAGTTTGAGAAAGTGTACCTGCATTTGCTCTGGTGAAGGTGGAAAACCATTATGGAAATAAAGAATCTCAGTAACAGTTGATTTTAACCACGATAACCCTGTTTTCCGTAGTTTAGTCTATTGCGGTTTAATGCCTTTGACCATGCAGCCACCGAAGCAGGTTCCTGTTTCATTGTTGAGTTATTATTTTCATATCATAATCGCAACATCAAAAAGTAATTTTCGTATACATCGATTCATCATATTTATTTGTAAATGTAATTTTAACATAAATTGTAATATTTTGGAATTTTTAAAAATATACAATATCATCACCAATCATCTATATGATTGAGAGAATTACCAAAGACAGTTTTTTTTAAAAAAAAAGCCATAAACGCTGATATTTAAGAATTGTTCACAACAATAAACCAAACATAATCTTACGTACTGAACTGAAATTGTATTAATGTTAAAAAAAAGATTTTCAGATAAGATCTGTAAAACGGAGCATTACAACTGGGCCACGAGGCCGATTATATCTTAGTCACACAGGTGAATTGGGCCACGCTCACTGACTAGGAGGATTATATCTCTTAAAAGCTTAATAGCTTATTTGGAACACGCCCATAGGTGAATTTCGCCACGTTCACTTTCCAAAACATAGACATATATTAATTTTATCTACTCCACCTTACTCTGCTTACAAGTAATACAAGACATAATTTTATATAGAAATTTTACTTGCTTTATTCAAGTTTGTCGTTGTTGGTAAACATTTGTAGGAATGCTAAACCATGTTAAGTCTTTTACAGATTTGTTGTCGGTAAACATTAATTTTGTAGGAAACTGCTTTTACAAACTGAAACTGGGTTGTTAGGTTAGGTTAGGTTAGGTAAGGTTCCTAGTTCACAGACAGCTCGCTCGCAGCGCGGCCGGGCGGAATGACGTCATCCACCTAGCATTACTGCGAACTGTAAGGTGAGAGACGAGTTAGTTAAACGACAACTGAGGAGAGGTCAATCCCGAACCATACTAGAGCCTAAATATTTTACCGATCGGACTGAAACTTCGTATCTAAGGTTTTCATAAGGTTTTAGAGAATGGTTTTTGGAACTATCCCTCTACCCCTAAAATTTAAGGGTAGTTTACTTAAGGAACAAACAACCATAAATAGATATTTATCGGACACCCTCCTGGATTTGATACGCTTACAGCCTTATTGAAATTTGCGGTGTTGTGTTATGGCGAGAGCTTCAGAAATCGAAAGGGGCTATCTATAGTTTGTTTATATGTCAATGCACGACCTTGTCTCAACAGGTGTATGTGGCCCAATTGGAATGTACTTAATCAATTAAGTTGACCTGTAGACGTGGCCCAGTTGTAATGTAGGATTAACGCCTCCCTTTTTAAGTGGAGATCATAACTTGTTTACGTGACCCAATTGTAATGCGCCCCTGTAAAAAACCTGGCTCTGACGTTGATTAATTTAACATTTAGTTTTACTTTTTTTAAATATAATATTGTGAGCCAAAGCAGAGACCAGAATTAAACTATGAGTAAAGAATTTCTCCAAGCACTTGATAATTCCTGGACAGCATAGCTCAGTGTTAGAGCTATTTCGCGCTAAGCCAAAGGTTCCAAGCTCGATCCATTTGTTTGATCATTATTTTGAACTATGAACTATTGAACTATTTTGATATAAATGTTAATGAAGTGTATATCTGTATACCACGATCATTTATATCTTCACATAAGATTAATATTGTACTTCCTTTTTAGCATTGTTTGCTCAATGTTAGGAAAGCCAACTCCTCCAACTCTTTTCAGTAAGGATGAGTTTGTGGAGTGAAAAGTCTCACTAAACTATTATGAGGTCTTAGTTTACAGTTACAGTGAATTACAGGTTTCTCGTAGATACGGGGGGTTTCTTGTTGACCATTGTAGAGAGTTTAATATTCTGCTGATTGCTGTATTTTCATGGTTCATATTTTTAAAAGCCAATGGCCTTGTAAAGGAAATATTAAGCTACAGTCATATTTTCATAGATAGAAACTTATATGACAACTCTAAAAGTTATTAGATTTGTTTTCACAAACTCATATGTTATTTCATGTGATTTACCGCTGTCATTTTTAAGAGATATCATTGATAATTATTAAATTACACTCATTTAAAATATAAAATGCTATGTATTTTGAAAATGTTTTTATAATAGACGTAAGGTTTAGATATTAAATTTTGATTGTATATTTCTATTTCTATGACCACAAATGTAAATGTGTAAATAGAAAGTACATATTGGTCCCTATTTTAATAAAGCCAAGTCACAAATATTAGGCATAAAAACGGTGTTTTAATAGCAGCTCCCCAGGGAATCACAAGCTTTTTTATTTTAAATATTGATTTTACTCTTATATAAACTCTATCATTTGTACTCTGATTTATTAAACTTTTTTCGTGTTTGAGCGCGTTAACTATAAACAAAATTTGTAACATATTTTTATATGGGTATCTCCTTTCCATTATTGATTTGTTTAATCTATATATATAAATGTATGTCTTTTATTAATTCTATAAGGATTCCAATTTGGTGGGAGATTTTAAAGATACCATAAATTAAAAAACACAACGTTTCCAAATCTTAGACGTGGAAATGAAATCTCCGTGGGAAGGCTTTCTTCCAATCAAAGGACAAATTAAGGTATAAATTCTCTATACATTAAATTTTAAATATATAAATTTTATCTCTATAAAAATAGCCCTTTAAAACTAGAATAAAGAATTAAATAATAATTAATAATAGTTGGAAAACTTTTGAAAATATTTAAATACGCACGGAATTTAATTATTTATACCGGAAATATATAGCATTGTTATTGTCAAGCATATATTTTATTTGATAAATTATTTACAAAAAACTTCTAGGATATTAAAATAATATATTTTGAAGGTTTTTTTAATGAAAATTTCAAAACGCATCATAGTTAATTTTTAACATACCGGCATTATCATTTAATCCACCAAACTTGACAACCAAAAAATTTCAGTGTGTTAGCTTTTTCAAAGTGGAATTAGAAATCGTTAAGTAAGTAAATTCATCGGATTTCTGAAATCTGTATGGTATTCTAAAAAATATCTAAAACATTGTCTTACAATTGTAAAAATATATTTAATTCTCTTAGTCAAATAAAATCGAAGTGTGTATTTTAACAAAATTGCCAATTTGTATATTCAAGTCTATTTTGCGAATCAACCATTCTCTTAACTTGAGACAATAAACTAAGATGCCAATGTAAAAAATAGAAAGAGAGAAAAGAAAATGATTAGTTTGCCATGTGGGTGTCTCTTATTTAACTTATGATAACACTTCCCTCCTCCACTGATACTTATAAACAGCCACTTAACTATTTTCTTCGAGACAACAGTGAAAGCATTTCAAAATACAAATGTTCCTGTTTCTTATTTTAGATAAACATACATTTCTACATATTCTTTTAAACTACATGTTGGTAGAAAGATTCCTACTGATAATTGCTTGTCTATATGGACTGGAATTAATAAGGAAAACAAGATTTACATGCTAATTCTGCCAAGTAAACAATATTTTGTACCACAAGTATTATGGCATGTTAAATGTGTATAAGAAATGTCACCTATAGAGAAAATCTTATATTGATTTTTAATTAGTTACATTTATAGCATTTTCAGCTTTTGTTAGGGTACAAGTGAGTAGTATATTAAGGTAAATGATTTGCATATACGTCGAACGTTTATCAAGTTTTTCAAATGTTCCAAATGCTTATAAAGTTAACTACTACGCATCAATCGCATATCAAATGATCTTCTTTTTGTAAAGGTTTTAAAAGCAATGCTTTGGCGAGTAGTGTAAAGAACAATATTTTTACTTTTCATAAAATTGTCCTTTGTGAAATATTTTTATTAATGTTTATAAGAAGATGATTTGACCTTCCTGGAGTAATTCATAGAGTTTTTACCGCAACTCAATGTTCCATGGAGAGACTTATGTGTACGATGGTTAGTATTAGAAATCTGTTTATCTGCTTGCTTATTTCCTCGGTTCTTTTTTTGCCTTATGTAAAGGTACACTTTTTAACCCTTTATTTTCATGCCTATTCCAGAACTCGCATACAAAGAGTGCTAGTGAGCTGTTATTTTTGTGTGCGAAGAATGTCCCATCTATTTCCTCATTATTGTAAGGTTTTCAAGAAAGTTCGTCAAGCATTAATTTATTAAGCGATTATTATTTTGATTTTTCTATCATTTTAATCTGTATGTATCGTTCTTTAGTAATAATAAATTAATACGATTTATTTAATATTATTTGATTTTTAAATTTTAAATTTAATTTTTTTCAAAACTAATGCTAACTAACATATTTAAATAAAAGTTAAATCTACATTCTAATATAATTTTGCTGTAGTGCATTTAATTGTATACAAGAAAATAAAGTTTTGAATATGATTATAAATAGTAATTAAAGAAATTTTTATTTGATTTCCAACATCAGATTTTTAAGGGGCTTTATTTCTTACCTTACAGAAAGATTTATTATATTGCTTAACTCATGAATAAATATTTAGGCGTGTACATAATGAATGTGTTTATCAAAACCCCTTTTATAATTAATAATTTCATATTTTTGAAAAACTTTTATATCAAATTTATACATTATTTCGAATTTTAACTTACATTGGTAAAGAAATATTTTCATTCGCACAAAATAACATGAAATTCTAAAAAGTATATTTTTATAAACTAAAAACAATCTAACCGTACATTTGAACGCTGTTTACATCAATATGAATGTGAGCAACACTTATGTTTTTACATGAAGTTCGTACGTAAATTTGCGTTGCACTTAGCACATTGAGTACGTGACCGTGTAATTGTAAATGTACTAACTTCCCAGTTCCAATAACTATTTACAGTTGATTTTTGTTGATAACCTTATACAAAATTATAGGGGGAAATATTCTTCTTCCAGTGATATATGACAATATTACACTATCTATCAGATAAAACGAGAACTAGCTCAGATCTGGAGAGCTGACCTCATCGGCTCTAGCACTTTTAACAGTAGTAAACGGAGCCAATCAAATCGGCTCTTGGCACTTTTAGCGATAGTAGGCGGAGGCGATCAGATCACCTAGTGGCACTAAAAGGTTTACACTTGTAATGTACCAAATTCACAAATATATATATAATTAATAAAGAATATTTTGGGTAAAATTCCATATTTATCTTGTTTTCCTTATTTTTTTAAGAAACCAAAAATTCCATACCGCTTCCTGATTCTTCAGGTACATATCTACCCTGCTCGTAAAAAACTTCCAGATATAACTATTCAAGGTCTAATTTTATTTGAGTTGAATTTTGTCTGGATTTTCATTGCAAAGATTTTAAAATATTCCCAGAGATAAAAACCCAGGGGAAGTCAAATCTTGGGCTTGGTGTGTACACTCAACAGGATCACACAGAATTATAATATACCTTGGATCACCATAGGGTGGTGACATTTCATAGGGTTGAAACTTTGGATAACTTGTAGTCTTCATTCATTATTGCAGCTACAACGTTTAATCAGAGTTAGATTATGTTTAATAAGTTGTATAGTAGCGCCTAACTCAATTTCAAGGTCTTTGTTTGTTGGTCAGTTGGCCTTACTGTGTATGATACCTTTTAGTGTTTATTTCTAACATGGATTTTTATTATAACTTTGATGTATAATTTTTGGGTCATTCAAAGCCTGTACTTTATGTGAACGAGACCTCTTGAATTTTCTGATTATGTACTGAAACTTATTTTTGTATGTGATAATAAAACATGGCGCAGTCGGTAGTGTCTGCAGTGAATTATCTGTGATTCAGATTTGTGGAGACTATCTCATATCTCGTCCTGTAAAGAAATAGTTATCAATGGAGTTTAATAAACCCAAGCCGCTTAATCTTGCCGGAGATTTGGCGAAGAATTTCAATGAATTCCAGGAAGAAGTTTTAGAATATTTTGAGGCGACAGAGACCGGAACAAAATCTGCAGGCGTGCAAATAGCCAGGCTAAAAAACCTATTAGGACGAGATGCTGTCCGACTATATAAAACCTTAACGACCATCAAACCTGAAGAAGAAACAGTAAATGATATATTGTCTGTTCTTAAATCTCACTGTATTCCGAAGAAGAATGAAACAATCCTTGTGTTCAATTTTTTTAACAGGAAACAATGTCTCGGTGAACCGTTTGAAAACTTCTATGCAGAACTCAGAGCTCTTGCCACGCCTTGTGAATTTGGTGACCAGGAGGATAAGTTGCTGCGTGCACAAATAATATTGGGCGTGAACTCACAGTCAATAAAACAACACCTTCTTAGGGAAGATACTACCCTAAACAAAGTTGTGGAATATTGCAAATCAGTGGAGCTGGCAGACAAAAACTTGAAAACCATTGAAGATGGAGGGCGATCCTCGCAAAGTGATATATTTAAAGTTAGCAGAAAAACAACCCCCAACCCTCCCAAGTGCAGAATCAGTACCACCTTCAAAAAACAGGTCAATCAAGAAGTTGGAACAATCTACAGCAGACTGAACCGTTACGTCCCGACCCCAAAGAAAATCTTGGTTTGTCAAGAAACAAGTTTAGTGAAAAGTTTGTTAGAAAAGCGTGTTATCGATGTGGGTATGACCATCCAAACCGGCCATGTCCTGCTATTAATAAGCGATGTAATCGATGCCGAGGTATGAACCATTTTGCCAAAAATTGTGTTGCCACAAATAATTTTTCTAGTGGTCGTAGTGCTTTTGAACTAGGAGCTATGAACGCTGATAGTAATGTTGTTAACCAGACTTCAAATGTTGGTGAGTGTAATTATTTTTGTCAATTTCAAGATACTGATGGTTACTCTTTGCCCCCTGTTTCAGGTTATTCAGATATAGGTTCTCTTTCAATTATAAACTCTGTAAATACCAATCGTCATTGGTGCATATCATTGCTAATTAACTGCAAACCTGTACTTTTCAAATTAGACACAGGGGCAGAAGTTAACATCCTTCCTTTAAGGTCTTTGCAGTCCATTGGACCTGATTATAGTTCTAGGCTAAGTGCTCCTAAAACCCATATTGAAGCTTTTGGGGGTTTTGAGATTACACCTGTTGGTGAAATTTGTCTTCCTGTTGTCTATGAAAACAAAACACATACAGTCAACTCTCGATTCTGCGACCATTCACGGTTCCCTGAAAAAGGGTCGTTATTTCGAAAGGGTCGTTATTGGAATGTTAACTGAGTTTATTTCACCCCCGACCCTTTTACGCAAAAATTGCTTTTTTTAGACAACACATGAAAAAATACCTATTTTTTAAAGAAGTCAATTATGGAGGTCTGCTTCTTCTTAGCGTCAGTTTGCTCGACGAAGTATTTCACATTATAATTGGGACCACAGCTCCTCGCTAGCGCCCTGGCAATCAAGTGCTCTTGAGTAGACGTCCCCGGCTTTCAGAACATCTTTCGTTGTGGGGATGTCTTCAGTCTCTTCTTCCATTTCTTCCTCCCCCTCTTCATCGCTGGACTCCTGCTGCTCCCTGATTATATCAGCGTTACAAACTGTGAGGTCATCGTCTGCTGCTATGTACTCCTCATACGTGCAGTCTGGGGATAATCTCTGTCAAATTTCCTCGTCACACGGCCGAGTGAAAGTCAGGGGGGCAGACGAGGGTGCTGTTGATGAGCCAAGCTGCGGTTCCGTGTAGGGGCCTGGCTGAGAATTGGCGTCCACTAGCGGTGGGATGTCTGGTTCTACGGAGCTGGCAGCGGCGGATAGCACATAGACTGCAGTCCCTTCGTTGACTGGTGGGACAAAGCGGGAGTGTCAGAAGCAGTTGGCGATTAACGCCGGTCTCACGGCCCTCCAACTGACGACGATTCCCTCCATGGCCCTGAACACGTCCCACTTTTTTACCTCCTTGCCGATGTCGAGATTCCACACCATACTCCAAATAAGCATCTCGTGGAACTTCACCTTCACTTGCTGGATTATCCCCCGGTCCAGGGGCTGAAGAATTCTGGTGATGTTCTTTGGCAGAAACACCAGCTTGATGTTCCTGAGTTTGTTGAGAGCAGGATGTGTGGGGCATTTGTTGACGAAGAGCACGACTTTTCTATTTGCGGCGTCCATCTTCAAATCGAAGCCTTGAAGCCACCTCGTGAACACCCCCAGGCCATCCATGCCTTCTTATTAAAATCATACTCACAAGGCAGAGAGTTGCCCTTGAAACCCCGGTGTTTCTTGAACTTACCAATCACGAGGGGCTTCATCTTATCGCTGCCGTCCATGTTGAGCACAGAAGGGTGGTGAGGAGCTCCTTGTTCCTCTTCGTACCCTTGCTCTCATCCTCTTTCACTGCAAGAGTGTGATCTGCCATGAGGTTGTAGAACATCCCCAGCTCGTCAGCGTTGTATACATCTTGAGGCTGATAGCGCTAAGGATGTTTCGGAGTAAGGACATCCACTCCTTCACCTGTGTTGGGTTGACCGATGCGCTTTCACCGACGACCTTTTGTCTGGATATGCTGTGATGCACTTTTAAACGCTCTAGCCATACACTGGAATACCTAGTTTTCTATACCCAACCTCAGGGAAAATTCATCGACCTTCGTCTGCGTCATCGGTCCGTTTATAAGCACGTTTTGCGCTCAATGCTGGCTGAACCACTCCAGCATAGCTTGCTTTAGATTTGCGTGCGTCGCACCCTTCAAATTTTTGGCCTTTACATTGTGGCCTTCCTTCTTCACTGCATTCACAATTTCTTCTCTCATTTTGAGAATCGTGAAAAGTGTCGACTTCGGGATGTTATGTCACCGCGTAATCTCCGTCTTTGTAATCTTCTTATCATCCACTTCCGGAATTATCTCCTTCTTCTTCATGAACGTCAAGAAGGTCCTCTTTCCCCTCATTTCGTCGAAATTATAAGTTCGTATCAAATAAAAAAAATAGCGTGGGTCGTCCAACATCGTTCACAAAATCAAATCAAAAACGTAACCAAATCGAGAATTTAAATAACAATGGCAAAAATAAGCCTGGCGCGTGATGTAGCGACAGTCGCTCGTGGGGAGACATTGGGCCAGTTTCATAGTCAGATTTAGTACGCCTCAAGTGCGGCGCTATACTAAATACAAGACGTCACCTACCAGAAATTGAATGGAGTGGGCCAGTTTAATATGCGAAACTGGCCCATTCCAATTTGGTCTAGGTAGGCGTCGTCCTGTATTTAGTATCGACACGCACTTTAGGCGTACTAAATCTGACTATGAAACTGGCCTATTGTGTTGCTTGTGGGAGGGGGGTTGACAGAGTCAAGTGCTATTGGCTGGCATTGATAGGGTGATGTCTATTTTTATACCTGACCTATCCCAGTTACTAGTAATACAGCCTGACAAAAATAATCGCAAGTGCAACAAAAACATTTTACGGCCGATTTCCTTAAAATTTTCGACCTTGTTTTTCACATTTTTCACGGTTCCCCAAAAGAGGGTCGTTACTTCGAGAGGGACGTTATTCCCGGGGTCGTAAAATCGAGAGTTGACTGTAGTTTGGTGTTCACTATTGTTAATTCAGTTAAAGCCGTACCCTTACTTAGCCTTTCATCTTGTGTGAATCTCAATCTCATTACAAAAAATTTTGTTGGGATTCTCAATGCTCAAAGTAAATCTGATTTTCAAAATTTCTGGAATTCAAACCAGGATGTTTTTAATGGCCTTGGATGTTTTCCAGAGGTTCTTGATTTAAAATTAAAAAAAGGTGCTATACCTAAAAGCAGCCCAGCCCGCAGAGTTCCCCTAAAAATATTAAGTAAACTTAAGGTGCATTTAGATGATCTTGAACAGCGTGGCATTATTGAATGTTGTGAAGCCGGTGAATGGGTAAACAATCTAGTTATTGTAGAGAAACATAAAACAGGGGCCATACGGCTGTGCATAGATCCTAAAGATCTTAACGAAAATTTGGTCCGAGATTATGTGTTGATTCCCACTCTCGAGGAGATTAGTTCCAAAATGGGCAATAAAAAATATTATTGTGTATTTGATTTAAAAGATGGGTTTTACCAGGTAAAATTGAGTAAAGAATCAGCTATTCTATGTACATTCAGCACCCCCTTTGGATGTTATCGTTTTTTACGTGCCCCATTTGGACTAAGTGTACTTCCTGAGTACTTCCAAAAGATGACTCATAAATACTTTGGGAATATTGGGGGAGTATGTGTATATTTTGATGATGTTTTATGTGGAGCAGACACAATAGAAGAGTTATGGAAAATAGTTAAACAGGTTACTCAAGCTGCTCGTGAAAACAACATAGTATTCAACCCAGAAAAAGTTCAATTCTTTGTGGATAAAGTTAAATTTTTAGGTTTGGAATTTGATAAGGATGGAATTTGTCCTGATGATACTAGGGTTCAGGCTATTCAGGACATAGAAGTACCTGCTTCAAGGAAGGATTTGCAGCGTATTTTGGGAACAGTCAACTACCTAAGACCATTTGTGCCCCACCTGTCAGATATTTGCACCCCATTCCGTGAACTTCTAAAAAAAGATTCTGAGTGGTCTTGGAATTCCTCCCACAGTAATCAGTTAGAGCTTTTGAAAAAGTCTATAGCACAACATGCCTTGTTGACTCCCTTTGACCCCTCCAAACCCATCAACATACATGCTGACAGTAGTCAATATGCCCTTGGTGCCACTTTAATGCAAGATGGCAAGCCCATTTTATATGCTTCACGATCGCTTACTGCCACTGAGCAAAATTATGCTCAGGTGGAAAAAGAGTTGCTTGCTGTCTCATTTGCATTCAAAAGGTTCCATAACTTTGTGTATGGTCATGAAGCTGTAACTGTTCATTCAGATCATCAGCCACTCACCTCCATTATTGTAAAAGCCATTGGTAAAATTACCAATAATCGCCTCCGCCGCCTCAGGCTGAAACTATTGCCCTATTCATTCACACTCAAATATTTAGCAGGCAAATACATGCATATAGCAGATCTATTATCTCGAAATTGTAAAAATGTTCCTCCATCTGTAGATGAAAGTATGTATGACATAGTACATGTTATAGGGACAACCTCCGATGTTCAACCATCCTTACTTGCAAAGTACAAGGAAAATACAGTTGTGGACTCTGTTTTGAGAAAAGTCTTTAATTATTACATTAAAGGTTGGCCTAAGTCACTGTCATCAGATTGCTCAGAGCTGAATCACTATTTTTCCCTCAGAAAAGACATCACAGTCCATGATGGGCTTCTTTACTATGATGAGCGTCTACTAGTTCCATTTAAACTGAGGCGTTTCACCCTTGAGATCCTTCATGCAACTCACCTCAGTTTTGATAAAGTCAAGGCTCAAGCATCTCGCAGCTTCTATTGGCCAGGAATCAACTCTGATTTGAAAAATTTTATACTTGCGTGCCCAACATGCAATCGATTTCAACGGTCTAAAATAAAGGACCCGTTGCAACCTCATGACATCCCTGATTTACCCTTTGTTAAAATTGCTGCTGATTTTGCGGATTATAATGGCGATAGCTATCTAGTTATTGTGGACTACCATTCGCGGTGGATTGAGGCTGAGAAGGTCCCGAGTAAGTCTGCTTCCACTGCTATAAGTAAGCTCAAACCAATCTTTGCGCGTTTTGGGATTCCCAAACAATTCATGTCTGACAACCAACCTTTTGACTCATTTGAATTCAAAGTATTTGCCCAATCATGGAATATTGAATTAGTAACCTCCAGTCCTCACTATCCCCGCAGCAATGGTTTGGCTGAGAAAGCGGTTGGAATTGTTAAATTGATGTTAAAAAAGGCGCAATATGATCGTGGAGACTTTCCACTTTTCCTTCTGGATTATAGAAATAGCCCAGTGGCAGGGCTCCCATACTCACCTGCTCAGCTTCTTCAAAGTCGCACCCTTAATTCTAGATTGCCTGTACAGGATTGCCACTTGAAGCCAGAAATAATTATTGATGATGCAGTGACTGCGAAAGTAGGGCAATCGTCACATTATGACAAAACTGCTCGTTCCCAAGAGCAATTTTTTAACCCTGAGCAGTATGTCTTTATTTGGAACAACAAACTGCGATTTTGGGAAGAGGGCAGTGTGGTTAAGAGATTGAGAAACAGATCATATCTGGTGTGTATAAAAGGAAAACTTTATAGACGAAATTCACTTCATATTAGGCCTAGGCACTCTGGTAATGACATTTCCTGTGAAAATCATGATAGGGTGAGGAGCTTTGGTGAGGATATGGGTGATCTTGAAGGATTAAAGGTAACACCACCATCTTCTCCTGATAACAAGCCAGAGGACATGATAGCCTCAACTTCTCAGTCTCCTAATTCAGAAACGAATACTATGCCTCTTGGAACTAATCTGCCTAATATGTTTACAAGGTCTGGTAGAGTTGTCCATCCACCAGAACGCCTTGATTTATGAATCTATTTTGTGTAAAAAAAAAAAAAAAAAAAAAAAGAGGGGGCATGTTTAATAAGTTGTATAGTAGCGCCTAACTCAATTTCAAGGTCTTTGTTTGTTGGTCAGTTGGCCTTACTGTGTATGATACCTTTTAGTGTTTATTTCTAACATGGATTTTTATTATAACTTTGATGTATAATTTTTGGGTCATTCAAAGCCTGTACTTTATGTGAACGAGACCTCTTGAATTTTCTGATTATGTACTGAAACTTATTTTTGTATGTGATAATAAAACAGATTATGCTGCAATATTTACTCAATAGAATTAGGTCTAATTATAAAGAAAACCCAAATACCAAGCTACTTTACTTATCCCTGTATAATAGGTTTACATTTTAGAAACCTGTGATACACACACACACCTTGATGCAATCACATTACATAATATATATGTGGCCCATTTTGTTTATCTTTAATGAGAAATGATTATTTGTACTGTATTTGTAGGATGAGACTGACACGTCAAATTCTGTTCATGAAATTGTGAAGACTGAACTTAAGTTAAATGATTCGTCTCTTGGAATTATGAACTCGAACATAGACTGCTTCACACTGGTTGACAAATCTGAGGTATTCGGATATGATTGTAAATTTCTATTCTAGTACTGCTTCTTAATACTCGTTCGGGTTATACTCTTATATACTAATTACGTTCATGGATTTTAGGTTTAGGAAGGTTATATTTAAAGGATGCGTACCTGCATTGGCGTGGAAAACCATTTTACAAAAACCACCGTCAGTACACCCGACTGAGATTCGAACCTCGATCTCCTCGTCATCGCTAGTCTAGTCTTATTAGAGATTTTTTTATAAATTAAAACATATAATAGTATAACTACTACTAGTATCTAATCTATTAATGTTGTCGTTCTGTTTTAGTAATTTATTGAAATCACAAATAAGTTTATATAAAAATCCATAATATATATTTTTATTTTAAGAAAAACATTTTATTATGTAATGACATTGCTTTTAATTTTTAAGTTAATAATGTGTTCATTGTACCTGTAAATACAAGATAAATAATCACACAAACACTAAGTATAAATTAATGACCGTACTTAAGTTTCCGTTTAGACATTTGCTGTGGTATCACTCTGAAGCATTGGTGCGCTAAACCAAGGGTCAAACAGTTCTAGGTTGTGTCCAGGTCTCACTTGTCAACTAGTTTCAAATATATGAAGACCCGCCTTGGGAGTGTATTTAGCTAACGCGAAGATATAATTTCAATCGGGTGAACTGGGCCGGGTTTTTTTAAAATGGTTTTCCACTCTCCCTCAACACAAATGTGGGTTCACTTCCTCTAAATTCAAACTTCCTAATTTCTTGCCCATTGGCGTAATTAGTACCTAAGCCTATAGCCCTAACATGATAGACGTGGTGCTATAATTTAATTCAATATATAATGTTTAAAATTTTAATCATAATTTTGTTAATTGTTCTAATTGTGCTTGCAGATTAAACTGGAACAAGATCAATCTACTTCGTCGAGTAAAATATCACAGTCAAACATACTTGCACAAACAAGCTCTGATTTTAATTTGAATAGTGAATGTGTTAATGAGAATCATGATTTATCTTTTAATGCTATACAAAAGAAAGCAGAGTACAGGAACCTTTTACTAAAACATTCTAAACTAGGAGGATTTAGTATATCATCTCAAGCAATCAAGACAAAATGTAATTTGGAAAATTATACTAAGAAAGGAGGACTATGTATTGTACTTGCATTAGGTAGTATATGTAAAACTAAAAATTGTAGTAAGTATGCTCTAAAGAAAGGAATTTGTTTTGAACATATAGAGAAAAGGAAATGTAAAACTGCAAATTGTACTAAGATTGCACTTGTAGGAGGACATTGTTTTTCACATGGAGGAGGCAGGAAATGTAAAACTGAAAATTGTTCTAAGATGGCTCAGGTAGGAGGACATTGTAATAAACACGGAGGAGGAAGGAAATGTAAAACTGAAAATTGTACTAAGGGGGCTCGACTAAAAGGACATTGTAATGCACATGGAGGTATAAACAAATGTAAATTTAATAAATGTACTAAGGCGGCTCCCGTAGGAGGACATTGTATTAAACATGGAGGAGGAAGGAAATGTAAAACTAATAATTGTACTAAGTATGCTCTAAAAGGAGGTAATTGTTTTGAACACGGAGGGGGAAGGAAATGTAAAACTGTAAATTGTACTAAGTATCCTCTGCAAGGAGGAAATTGTTTTGCACATGGAGGTGGAATGAAATGTGGAACTGAAAATTGTTATAAAAAGGCTCTTAAAGGAGGACATTGTATTGCTCATGGAAGAGGAAGGAAATGTATAACTTAAAATTGTACTAAGGTGGTTTTTGTGGGAGGACATTGTACTGTTCATAAAGGGTCAAGCATACCTATCCAAGAATGATATTGTTTTGAAAAGGAGGAAGGAATAGTAATACCAACAAATGTATAGCTCATTAATTATTATGAAGCTTGAACAAAGTTTAAAATTTTTTTTTAAAAAAATTGAAGATGATCCAATTGTGAAAGCTAATTTTTCGTATCTATCCTTGTTAGGTAATATTGTGATAAACATTTTTTTAATAAGGGAATTAGAATAACGATGCTATAATCTAATAGAAAATTAACTACAATGTGTAGAGGGGAGGAGGAAATAAATTAGTAAAATCCACCCTTTCTACACACAACTGAATTCGAACCTCAATCTCCCAATCAGAATAATGGCTTGCGACGTAGGACTACCGGTGTGTTTATAATCTTGTATATAGTTTCAAAATAAAGTAGGATATAGTACTACACTTAGGACTAGAACTATAGAATATAATAAATAATATTGTGCTTAATATGCTAGTCCAGTATTTAACAACATATTTTGAAAAAAAAAAATTGTCTCTATTTAATCACCGCGTCTTATTATCGTCTTACTATAGACTAAAGTGTGTTAAGGACGAGTAAGATTGAATTTAGTTTATAGTCTGGCAAATTATCTAACTATCTAACCGATAGACCTACATAATAATACAATATATCAAAATATAAAAATCTATATGCCATTTTCTATAGGAATTACAATTTCTAGTGAAAATTAGCCAATTTAAATACCCTGGCAGAAAAGAAATTAATTTTTCAAACCTTAAGTCGATGTGTGACTAAACAGAAGGCTTCTCCAGATCAATCTGTTAGAATGAAACCAAATTATTCTGTAAATAAAATTTTTACAGGTGAGCAAGAGGAAATTATAGCATCATATATAGTTAATTGCTTCAAAATGTTCTATGGGCTACCTATATTTGATTGTTGTAAACTTGCTCATAAATTGGCAGCTAAAAATAATGTAAAATATCCATAAACCTGGAATGATAATAATAAGGCAGGTATCGAATGGTATTATGGGTTTATGCGCCGGCATCCCAGAATATCTCTTAGGACACCTGAGGGCTGCAGCTTAGCCCGAGCAACAGCTTTTAATAAGCACACCGCCAACATTTTTTTTAACAATTTAAGAGATGTTTATTCTCGTTTTGACTATTTTTCAGACGGAACAAGAGTGTTCAATTTAGATGAAACCAGCACTTAAACTGTTCAAGAGCCTCAATAGGTCATTGCTGAAAAGGGTCTTAAACAAATAAATGTTGCAACAAGTGGAGAAAGGGGGGTTCACGTTACTACAAGCTTCTTTATAAATGCAGCAGGTAATGCTTTACCTCCAGTAATTATATTTCCCAGAGTGCATTTCAAGAAGCACATGATCACAGGTGCACCAGCAGGTTCTTTGGGCTTAGCAACTAAGTGGGTGGATGACCTGTGAATTATTTATAGAAACTATGAAGCATTTTATTAAACATTCTCATAGTTCTAAAAACAGTCCTAGTTTACTAATTTATGACAATCACGAGAGTCATCTCTCAATTAAAGTTTTAGATTTATCAAAAGAGAATGGTGTTACAGTTTTGACTATACCACCCCATTCATCTGCAAAACTACAACCGCTTGATGTTGGAGTTTTGGGCCTTTGACCACAGCCTACAATGCTGCTATGTACTCTTGGATGATTAGACAACCTGGCCAAAATTTAACTATTAATGAAGTGGAAGCCTGTGTTGGAGAAGATCATTTAAAGGCGATGACACCAAAAAATATAACAGCTGAGTGTGTGTGACACAACATCAGCTTTGTTCAATCAGTGTAAGATGAAATTTCTTCATACTCTGAAGAAGAATCCTGTTCCGATCAATATTATTCGTTCCTTATTGTTTTGTATGGGTTTGGTGGGAAAAAAGTAGCTTCGATAAATAAGTTGAGGTACAAGCACTACATAATGTCTGCATATAAGACCACAGCCAACATTGCCCACTACCCCCTACTGAAGCTGCAGCACGACAATATTCGCCATGGGTGTTCCATCAGGTTCAACAATGGCTTGGTCATGAAAAAAGACCCGAACAATTGAGAGGGGGGGGGGGGCATCCAAGAACGGCCTCATGCCAGTCACCACCTTGCAGCCTCTTGCCCCAGAAGCTATAATAAATCACATTTCATGCAAATGTAAGAGAGGCAGCCGAGGGAATTGTGGGTGTAGGAAGGCAGGCCTATATTATTCGAAAATTTGTTTGAACTGTGAAGGAACCTATGACATCTTGGAGAAAGCTGACGTGGACGAGGATGAAACTGTGGACGATCCTGACGTCCAGGGAATTCAAGACCAGGGCCAAGAACTTGAAGCGGAGCCATCAGAAGGTATTTTCATTACTACCTTTACGAATAAAACTAGGCATTCTTTAATATCCCACTTCCGATGGTTTTACACCTCAGTCATACCTTGATACAAGTGTTGAACTAACAAACAATTGTTTTACTTCTTTACTTAACTTATTTTCTAGGTGAACGAAAGGCTCTGGAAGAAGAGGACAAGGACATCGGGCAGTCTGGACCTTCAGCAATAAAGCGGCCAAGACGATTTCGGTATTATTGTTATTATTATCCCTACATATTTCTTTTGTATATTATATTCCTACACATTTTTTTATCACAACTGTTTTTAGTTTGTCACTGTAACAGTACCTACGTTAGTAAAAAGACAAGTATAAACATGAGTATACGCTATAACCCTATACCTATAAACACCCTATATACTAGGTATAACAATGAAAACTGTAAGCTATTCACATATTTCTAGTTCTTAATAGAAATATCATCAAAATAGAGCTTCATCGCGAGAAAGAAGAAGGTTGCGCTTGAATGATGAACACTGAGCGTTGTCACTTATTCAAATAGTTTCAACGCGCACTTGCGCCTAAACTATTCGTCTGAAAAAACAAAACATGCAAAGTGAAATTGTAGGAAACTCTCTCTAGTTTATTTTTGTATATAATGATTTTTCTCGAAAAGTGTATAGTATTCATGTTATAAGTAAACAACGTAAATAGTCAAGTTTTTTGTTGTTTTTAGCACTTACTAATATTCTCAGAAGAGGCTTCCTATGCGACGTGGCGGTGAGACCGACGCCTGATACATCGTGACCACCAGTAGTCTTCGGTGCTGAAGTTTTATGGAGTAGTTCTTCCTTTGGTGAATAAATACAATGGAATACAAAAATGTGAATCACAGGGATCCGTTATATAGCAACAGAACATTGGAGATTTAAGGGGAGAAGGGAGGAAGAGTTGCTAGATAACTCCACTTTATCACTAGGGCTGTGAGAAGGTGTGGTGGGCAGAGACAATAATCTCGCTTTTCTTCGACGTGCCCCCTTCGATCAAGACGTGAAAATGCTCGCGATGCCGAAATGGTTCGCTGGGGAAATGTTCCTCGACGCTTGGGTGTTTTCCGTCAACATCAATTCTGAGTGAGTCACCACCTGTCTCTTCTTATTGGAATAAATTAGCGCTTGTTATTTTGTTAACTTGTTTTAATTGTTTTTATGGAATTTTTAGAATTGTAGATGTCATATTATATAAATGACATGCTATAGAAATACCCAAAAATTTCTCTCTCTCTCTTTTACACAATTCTATGCAGACGACAGCTCAAAAATTACGGCCATAGGTGTCCATCCAGTTATATTATTAAGAACAATGAAGTGGACCTGTAAATAAGATGGGTGCACTATGTATGCTCAGAGGGGAGGTAAATGTGTGAAACACGGAGGTATCCGAGCTAAGAATGTAGCATTTCCTTGCTACAAGTAATGAGTAAAAAAGGACAAGTCAATATTACATCGTCAACACTCACCCTATTTCACTGTCTTGGACTAACGAAACAACACTTCCAGTCTCGTCACCATCACGCCTCTAACTGCTGGCCCCGAACAAAGAATCAAACTTCGTCCGCCTGAGGCCGCCACCTTGCTCAACGTCAACCGGCCTTTTCAACGACCAATTACAAGCGTCCTGTGGCGTCCAGTGTTCTTCTCGATAACAAAAGAATGTGCTCATTACCATGAACCCCCCTTTTTTTTTTGCGTGTTGACCTTGTGATCCGTCTTACGTGTTCGAGTAACGAATGCACCATATAAAAGACCCTTCATAATAGATAGACTTTACTCTTGGACTTGGCTTGGAATTGGAAAGGTGAAGCTAAGGCTTCGTAAATAATTAGAATGTAAGGATAAAATTGATCTTTCGGCTTATTTAATTTTTTGTAAATCTTTTCTAAATTCCCTTTTAGTTCTTTAAATAATAATTTGACTATCATCCTAGTTTGGATATTTGAACTTTTTGTGTAGTGAAGGGAACCTCGCGTTTAAATTATTTTGAAATGAATATGTAATAATAACGGACATTAACTATTTAATGTAATAGTCTTTGTTTTGGGAAATACTTAAGAGCATTTTCTTAGTGATATTTAAGGTAAGGTATGTCGTATAAGAGGGAACGGCATATATATAGGACATATGTAGAGGAAAATCTTTAACTAATGTAAATTTGCAATAACGACTTAAATTACTTGTTTATTTATTATCTAGTTATTAATTGTAAATAAGAGTAGGAATGTAGGGTTCTTTGACCATTTTGGTCCTTGTTACTTTTTTTGTAAAAGTCGAATTAAACTTGTTGTGACACCCTTGCAAATGGAAGTGCGTGCTGGGTACTAAAAATACCAGAGGTCACAAGAGAAAACAGTGTTTTATTTATTCATAATTTTACAATTCAATAATAGTAAAAAAGGCAGCATGGAATTCAAAACAAGTGAATTCGAGGTTCAATCAGCCTTATGTAAATACAAATACGTCACTCACAGGGGTAGAGAACCCATTGAACTAATTCCTACTCAAACATTTTCATACGCACGGCAGAAGGCCGCGCTACCAATATAACAATACTCTAGTTGAGCTATCAAAGGTGAGACAGTGCAATTAAAACGCTAAACTCCACCAGACTTTGTCTTTTCTAGGATAACCTAAGTCCAATATAGCTCTAACCATGTAAAAATTTACACTCGCACAAAAATTACTAAAGTGCCCTGCAATTTATAGACATTAATTAAGGTGACCTGAGAATTTCCCGAAAGAGATAATTGCTAGATTAATTAAATATAACTCTGCCCGAACATCCAGCTGAGGACACCCAAGGTCAACAGACATTAATGGGCCAAGACGGTTATGTCCGTCGTATAACAATATTGAAACTGAACATTTAGACACGCTGTAGTGGGCTGTTCCCATAGTTTAAGTCTATTAAGGTTCACAATAACATTTAAATTCAACATACGCTAACATATAAATTTACCCTAAGCAAAATAACGTCTTTGAAGAATATCTAAGCCTAACATATAACTAATAAGAGTACATCGTGTCCATTGAAGTACTATCCAAAATTTAAGTTTTTATTTACAATTATTATTTAGTTGTACAATCTAGTTGATGTACCCAAAGTTTCACTAGTAATAGTAAAGAGAGAAACTAGCGCAAAATACATAAGCGACGGTAAGAGCGCACTGATTAAATCAAAAGGTCTCTATTTTTATCGCGCGACACCTATTTTTTAGCAAAGACGTGGATTAGCCACAAAAAACCCATAAACCATAATGTAAGTTAGACCCATTGAAGTTAAACCCAAACAGTAATTTAGAACAACAATTCCCCCCCATAATATTGCCAAAAAGAATTTAGAATAATAATAACAATCTCAGAAGAGACTCAAATCGGCGCCCTCACCTTCTCAATGCCAATGATATAGTTAGTGACGAACTAAAACCTACAGGCTATTTTATACCAATTATCAACTCCAACCTCTTCCTCAGAGAGGGGGGATTCAGGGGGAAAAGAGAACAAAATAAAGGAGGCGAGCAGCGCTCAAAGTGGGAGAAAGGGGTAACTCTGGGAACTTATAGATCGAGCTGATAGAATTCAATTTGGAGAACCGGAAAAAACTTGAATCAAGTTAAAGTTTATATTCCTTGTGGGCGGGGCAATAATCACAGGTGGACTGCGGACTCTAGCCCCACTTTAGTCCGTAGCGAGATTTTCTTGGTAGAGTGTTGTCGTGATGAGAGCATTCGAGCGGGCCGCGTTCAAAAGGCTGATGGTGAGTAAGGCCCATATAACTCAGCGTTGAACTGTTTGTGTTCGTTCATGTTTGTGACATCGTTACATTGTGAATTGTTATAAAAGTATATGGGAATTACAAATTATCATAAAACTATAATTAGAGTATTAGGAGGGTATGACCTATTATATCAATTTAAATTTTTTTGTGTAAGCATAAAAAAAATATCTATAGACACTTTAAATATTATAATTTTTTATTTGTTAAACACTACATTTTGTGGTCTTTAAATTTATAAGCGCAGTTCACCTTTGTGTATTTATACATTGATTAATATTCTCGATGTTCCTACGTTATATATGTTGTTACTAGTTAATATAAAGTTAATTAAAACATTATTTTGGGACTTGCAATCTTTTAATGCTAGTTTTATCCTTAGGTATAAATATAGTATACTTATTTAGGCATATCTGCAATTAAATATTCATATATATATTATTTGTTAAGATTTTTTGAAGGTAGATCATGGTTCTTTTTGCCACCTATTTGGGATGAGTGGCGTGCTCTGGAGACTTATGACGTCCAAAAATTTTCCAAATTTAATTACTCACACTGCTCACTCCTGTTATTCCCTTTAAACTTTTTTTGTTTGTTTTGTACCCCCCCTCTTTTTTTTTTAGTAACGGGTACAAGAAGAAATATTGTAAATAAGAAAAGTGCTTTTATCATGCATTCAGAGGAAGTAAATGTGTTAAACATGGAGGTATACGGGCTAAGTGGACCTGTAAAGAAAATTGGTTCTTTAAGTATGCACATAAGGAAGGTAAATGTAAGAAACACGGAGGGTTTTTGGCTAAGAAAACGTGTAAATAAGAAGGGTGTTCTATATCTGCTTAAGGGGTGTTAAATGTCTTAAACTTGGAGTGATTCAGTATAAGAAGAGATCTAAGAAGAAGGGTGCTCTAAACAGACTCTTGGGGGAGGTAAATGTAATAAACACGGAGATATCCAGGCTCATTAATCTCTATAATATAAGTGGATGGACATCTGTTGCTGAAATTTTCGAACCGTCATCTGCATTATATTGTGTAAGAGAGAAAGAAACATTCGGCTATCTCTTTCTCTCCTACACCCATACAAGTCAATGTGGCATTTTGACATCGTTAATTAATTTGATTGAATATATGAAATACATCAATGTGTGATTAGTTGAATAAAATAAATAGGTTAGTGAAAGCTTTGAAGAGCATATCAAAGTTCGAAACTGGTTAGTTTTTTTTTAATAAGTAGATGTAGCATAATATATACGATGGTTTTTGAAAGAAGCTCGCTTGTAAAGCTTAATTTCCTACCAAAATCCTACCATATAGTTGTGTTTAGTTAGGATAAAATAACTTCCAGATGAAAACTTTTACTTCCGCTCTAAATAGAAGTTTATACTACTAATATATATATATATCATATATATCATATATATATCATATATATTTCTACTAAACCCTGAATCTTGTAGGTAAACTATCCTAATCTGTAAGGCTTTATTTCGTACCAAAATACTATCATATCTATATATATTATATATATATATATATATATCATATATATCATATATATATCATATATATATATGATAGTATTTTGGTACGAAATAAAGCCTTACAGGCCTTACAGATTAGGATAGTTTACCTACAAGATTCAGGGTTTAGTAGAAATCGTACTTCCTATAGGTCTATAACCTAAATTATCATTTGAACATAAGACTTCTACACAAAGTACGTCATTCAAACAAATGTAATATAGTTTTTAGCTAACTTGTTTCATTATATTTATTGAACTTTCAACATAATATGGTTTCTGAAACCAACATAAAAGCTAGTAGCCAACCTTAAATATAGGTGTAGTATTGATAGACTGTAAACGATGTTGATGACAAATACATATTTAAATATGTTAAAGATTTTATTCATATTTGTACAGTATTACCTGTAAAACTGAACTGTATATCCTTTAATGTAATTGTTTACTTGGAAAGTGTGATATAATAATTCACTATTTTCAAACAATAACACTTTTATTAATCAGTGACATGTTTTAACATAAGAACATTGAAAGAAACCGTTAAATCTGTCCCCCCACAGTGTAGCAGACGATAAACTTGAGCATCACACTTTTTTCGTTGGCAATGTGTATGTGTAAGTCCATCCAGTTATATTTGAGAGATCAATGCCCAGGCTAAGCGGACATATATAAAGAAGAAGGGTCCTCTAGACATGCTTTAAGGGGAGTGAAATGAAATGAAACTTGGAGGACCCAGGTTATAAAGAAATGTAGAAAAGAAGAGTGTCATTAACAGACTTTCGGGGTAAGTAAATGTCTTAAATATACAAGGAATGAAACTGATTTTTTAATTTGGAAGTAACTTGATATTAGTGAAAAAAAGCATGTCAAAGAGATAATTATAACAATAGTTATGTTTATTAAATTGATAAATGTAAACATTTAAATATTGACGAATAAAAGCTTAAAGTGTGTAATACAATTTTATTTTGAGACTAAATTACCGTATATAACAAAGAAGTGTTGAGAGTAAACTGAGTTAAATTTCATAATAAATATAAAATAATATTGAAGTAGAATTGAAAATAAAGGTTATTGCAGTTTGCAAATTAAATTGGCTACTTGATATACTTTTGTTTAATTTATAATAAAAAATGTAGACCAATTAGTCATTTAATTAAATTATTGTGTTAACGAAGTGAATACCTTTAGTCCATTTAGAACAAGAGTTCTTAACCAGTGTGCCGCGGAAATACAGGGTACCGCGTGATCAGCCAGGGGTGCAACAAGATCTTGAGAGGGGTGGGGGATATTTAGGAAATATAACTAAGAAAATATGTAACAACAAAATAAAGAAAATAAAGAAACATAAGAATGTTTCTGTCTTTTGGTGTTTCTCTGAATTTCACGTGCCACGGCACTCGGTATTAGACTACATATTATTCTCTTTTTTTGTGTGTGTTATTAATTTTTACTTATTTCACATGGGGCTATTAAGTGTGCTGGTTTATTGATTTCCATAGCTGTTTTACTTTATTACTTTATTTATGTATTTTATTCAGTGTTATTGCTATTTATTTCAATTAACTCAATAAGGGAGTAAGTAAAATATATGTTTATTTTAATTTTATAAAATTAAAACCCTGCTAATTATTTAAAGTGCTACTCTGATATATTCCGCTTTAGATGAAAAATAAAAAATGTAAAAAGCAAATCGTTTATTAAAATTCTTACAAGATTACCATGATATTCTAATCCCCTTCACAAGGAAGCCACGAACCTAGATAAGTTAAGAATCCTTGTTTTAGAGGAACTAAACAAATTTAAATGTTGATCCTCGTCTTACGTCTCATTTTGGATATCCACTTTTAATTGTATTATTGTGGTAGGAATGAGGAAGCTAGAATTGAGTTTAAATTCACCCGAATTTGGGTAGAGGGAGAGTGGAAAACCATTTAGTAAAATCACCTTCAGAACACCTACCTGGGATTCGAGTCCAAGCCTTCCTATCACCATGAAAGTGGACCAAGCGAGCTTGACGTTTATTCTTCCTGCACACTGATACGGGTAGCAAGTATGTTTTTCTAAAGATAATAATTTTGGAGTCACTTTTCACTATTGTCTATTTATAGCCATAGAATACTATACTTTATGCCATGACCCTACCCCCCGTGGGCTCGTGGTGTCAAGATAGCTTGCGAGAGGCACGGCCGTTTTAAGAAAATGTGAGGGCCGAGGCAAAAATAAAGGCCCCCCCAAACCCTTGGCAAGGCAGTTTATCAATTTTAGCATTAAACCGTTATAATATAGGCCTATTGATATGTAATCGGTACTTATATTACTTAATAATTTTTTGTGTTTTATGGAATATTGATCAACCCAATAAATGACTGAACTAAATGCAAACAATCGATCCAATTAAGTTTTTAAAAAAATCCTCTTTGCACCATTGCAATGTTAGTTGTTTGTAGACCGACAGCGGTAGCAAAATAGTGGCGTATTCTACTGTACTGAAGCATATTACTCGAATAACGTAAATCTTAAATTACATAAAGTTAGGGTTTACAGGAATCTAGAATGGCGTACTATCACTAAGTGAGTACTTATTGCTCTTAATCATATGTACACTATATGATGCAAAATTTAGAATAATAACTGTAATTGAATTTAATAATTTTTGGATAAAATGTGGCCCCCTGAAATGTGAGGCACGGGGAAATTGCCACCCCCCCTCCAAACCAGGCTCTTGCGGGGGTTCTAAATCCATTATAATTTGGTCAACAAATAAATTATCATAAAAATTGTTTTGCATATTCAGAAATAAGATGAAGGAGGATATATTTAATATATTATGGCTTAAGACAAGAAATTGCTTTCCCATCAAGCCAAAGAGAAATACAATTTTCCATCGGTAAGTTTTATTGTTCTTAAACAACCATGTATTATTTTACAATTAATTTCCTTTTCAGAGTAGCTTACAGCAGTACTAATGGTAGCCCTACTTGTTTTCACATATAAAATGAAAAGTTTCTATTTATATAGTTTGATTGCTCTAATTTTGAACAAGTTTATTTTCTGAGTCTTCTTAAACAGAGTTTAGCTATAAAAAAAATCCACAAAAGGTGGCAAGTTTGGTCTAGAACAGTTTAATTGAAGAATTCATTTTGTTTCCAGCAGTGTAAGCATAGTAGTCTCTAGTGCTTCATGTTTTGATTTTGTGTAGGCTAAGTACAGTCTAAAATAGGTTTTCATGATGGTATTATTTTGATACAGATTTGTTTATTTATAGGCTCACATATTTTGGTTAACTATTTTAGTGGTATAACTAAAATTATGTAAGTGTTAAATGTGATTGAAGACGTGCAGATATAAATCAAGAAACAAGAGAGACCAAATACATTTTCAACAAACGAGGCGGAATGATTAATTTAGTGCAGTTTTATTGTGTAACAAAATGATTTGATATGGAATTTTTTTAAACAGAATATTAAGGTAATTATAATTGTATTCAAACAAAGTTTTGAGGAATTAAAAATGAAATATTGCTGACATGGACTAAACCCACATTTTTTGCCATTTTAATTTATCAGTGAATTTTAAGTACCTTTATGAAATATATTCTTTCAATAATTATATGAAAGAACAATGTACCCATTCTCTATGTGCTAGAAACGAGAAAGATGTTAGTCATTGAATGTTAAACAATCTTTGATGGTTAGTACACTTTTCATTAATCATTTATTCAACTAATAAAACAACAACATAAGTGTCCCTTTCTCTTGTACACGTTCTTAGTCTCGCTTAACCGTTGATCTCTATAATATAAGTGGATGGATATCTGTGGCTGAAATTTTCAATCCGTCATCTGCAAACCGTTGTGTAGGAGAAAAGAAAACTTTCGGGTATTTCTTTCTCTCTTACACCCAAACAAGGCAATGTGGCATTTTGACACCGTTTATTAATTTGATTGAATATATGAGATATATCAATGTGTGAGTAGTTAAATTAAATAAATATGTTAGTAAAAGCTTTGAAGGCATATCAAAGTTCGAAACTGCTTAGTTTTTTCTTTAAATAAGTTGATGTAGCCTAATATATACGATGATTTTTGAAGGACGCTCGCTTGTAAGGCTTTATTTCGTAACAGAGTCCTACACTATGGTAGTGTTTAGTTAGGATAAAAGACCTTCCAGAAGGTAATTTCTATTTCCGTTCTAAATGGCCGTTTATCCTACCAAAATATTATATATATGATAGTATTCTGGTACGAAATAAAGCCCTACAGATTGGGACTATTACTGAAATCAGGGTTTAGTAGATACTGTACTTCCTACAAGCCTATAACCTAATTTATCATTTGAACGTAAGAATTCTACACAAAGTATGTCATTCAAACAAATGTAATACAGTTTTTAGCTAACTTGTTTCATTATAGTTATCGAACTTTCAACATAATATGGTTTCTGAAAGATATGAGCCAACTTTTAAAAAAAGAATGCTATTATAATAATACTTTCCACAAGCCTATAACCTAAGTGATAGTTTGAATGTATGGCAACTATACAAAGTTTGTCATTCAAACTAATTTAATAAAGTTTTAAGATACCTTATTCATTATATTTATCGAACTTTCAATATAATATGGTTTCTGAAACTAATATACAAGCTAATAACTTACTTTAAATATATGTGTAGTCGTGGCAGACTGTAAAAACATTGATGATATCTACATATTTAAATATGTTAAGGTTTTGATTCGTATTTGTACATTATTACCTGTAAAACTGAATTGTGTATCCTTGAATGTAAATGTTTCTTCAGGAAAGTATGGTATAATACTTCCATATTTTCAAACAATAGCACTTTTATTCATCAGAGACATGTTTTCGCATAAGGGCATTGAAAGAAACCGTTAAATCTTTCCCCCCATTAGTGTAGCAGACGATAAACTTGAACGTCACGCTTTTGTCCTAGCCAATGTATATGTATATGTCCATCCAGTTATATTATAGAGATCAATGCGCTTAACACGGTTCTGCATTGATTTACATTTACATGGAACATAACCTCCATGCTGCACAAGGGCTACCTTTATTTATAGTAAAGTTATTATAATTTTATTATATTATATAATCATATTTACTAACTGTCAATGGTGGATAAATCAACTCTACTTGTTACTGATTCCTTTATGGATGTAAACCTATTAATATTTCTGCGATGAAACATTTTAGAGTAATATGTACGAACTTCAGAACACATAACAATAACAATAATAGAATTACTGCAGAAGTTTAAGGCCCTTAGACTTTGGAACGCAAGAAAAAGTACTTGACCTTGCCAATATCTCTGCCATGGGGTCCTACCACTTGTCATTATAATAATGAGGAGAATGTTAAAAGGAAGGTGACAAACAAAATAAACTGCAATAATTACAACAAACATTTTGGCGGTTTTTTCTCTAGATTTCATTTCCTCGTTGTTACTTCTAGATTCTGAATGAACTATTCTCTTTGTGATTTTTAAAAAAGTCATAATATAAAATATAAGAATCAATGAAAATGGTACAAGAAAGACAAACAATACTTGAGCCCCCATAAGTATGTACCAATAGTAAGACCACCCTGTCAATACGTTAAAAACAAGACATCCATAGTCTTCATTAGCATAAGACACTATATAGAAAGGAGAAGAAAACATAATTGCGAAAATCCACACACTAAGATTCACCACTAATACACGTTTTTTGGTGCTATCTGCGTCTGCTGTGTAGCTTTGAAAACAGTTGGCTATCAAGTGATATCTTTCGACGCTGAGTGCAGTCGTTGTATACATCAAAACAAAAAGAAACATTATGTTATTGGCAATGAATACCTTGCATCCCAGGTCACCAAGCTGCCATCGTTCTGTAAGTAGCCCAATCAAACGTATTGGCTCAACAATCACCAACATCAGGGTGTCAGCTAATATTGTATTAACTAAGTACAAGTTTAGTGATTTCCATAGAGAACGTTGCTTGCAGTAAACAACGAGAACAGAGCAGTTCAACACAGCTCCAAACAATATTAATAATAACAGGAATACTGCAGCTGTATACAGAAATGGATTTAAGCCTGACGTCAGCTCCACGTAGCACTCATCATGATATGAACTATGTATTTCAGTTTGTAGATAATCTCGGGCACAGTCAGAGCTATAAGCCACGACCCCTTCTGTCAGGTATTCATAGGAGCAATTGTCTTCAGTCACGAGGAAAGTCAGTGGAGCTGTGAAGGTGTCTTGTGTCATATTGCACCTTATAGTTGTATTATCTACTCGGAGATAGTTTACAATGAAATCATCGTGAAAGCTGTTTATTCTTTCCACGAACTGGTACAAGCAACAAGAAGCTGCTCCTTCATTTATTGGCTGTCCAATCATCCCTAATTTGGATTCCGCACATTCAATAAACTGCTGGTCCATAAGAAACGGATAACACTTCATTTCACTTCTATTTTCTCTCATTTGTAAACATGTATGGACTATTTTAGTCCTAAAATATATATTAAGAATAAAATCAAAATGTAAACTTACAAATTAAACTTCGTGATAAGACTGTTTTAGAAGATTAATAATGTTTATTTAAAAAAAACTTGAGGACCACAGTTTAGATTACGAAATTACAAGTAGGCCTACATACCATGTGACGTTAAAAAAACAGGTTTTACTAGTTTCATAAAAACTGAGGTTATGTTTAACTAACTCATCCACACAAATCAACTTTCTCTTTACACTAACTCCTTCCTCCATTTAGTACTCAGAGTTATTCTTTGTGTTAACAATACATTGTTTATAACTAATAAAGGTTCACGCTGTATAAGATTCATAGAGCTATTCGTGATAACGATGAATTATTGTTTGTTATTGTTGATTGTATCATTTTAATCGTCCACGTTCCGTATTTTTCTCCAAGTGGTCTTGAAAGATATTAAATTGAAAGCTTTGGTTTCTAAGAATTAAATGCAATAATGAAAATTCACCTTTTCATTTCTGTACAGTCAGACTTGAACTATGAGATGCCACAGCATGATAAAATATGGGAATTTCTAATTTTTTTTTTCCTTCTGATAAATACATAATCTATTATAATAGAATAATATTAAAAAAAAAGTTTTTGTTGGTCTATGTTAACCAACAAATTGACATGGGTCGTAGACATGTAAACTCTCTCCTAGTTTTTGAGCATCAAGGTGTACATATTTTCATCCAAGGACCATAAAAAAAACATCAGTTGGCGCTGTTCTTTAGAACCTAATTATGTAGTTCAGATGACGGAGAAGAAATACCGGTACAGGAAGTTATAGCTTCAAGTTAAGTGTTTATAGATTTGTAGCTAATCTTCAAATAACACGTGTTTCAATATCCCTACTTGAAAAATAGGTTAAAGACTTGGATGTGGAAATTTTTAGTAATTCATTTTTTTTAAATGTTTTTATCAGTTTTCCTTAAGCTGACAACATTTTCTTCGAATAGTTTTTTAGATATTATAGAAACAGTAGTTCTCTCAACAACTGGGTAATATCTGTAAAAAGAGAACCAGAAACAGACATATAAAACAATGCGTAAAGTCAACTCACAAACTGTTAAAAATAATTTGAATCTAAATTTTATATTAGGAAACTGCTTTGCTTTGTCTTTACCCAGAAAAAAAAATTGGTAATATTTGATTAAAAATAAGTGTTGAGTGTTGTCTCAACAAAGATTGAGAGTGTCAGGACATTTATTACTCATTAAACAATTAAGTGTTTCCAGCAGATGGTTTAAGATTTAGTATCAGTCTATTTACCAAAAAACAGCACAAAAGAATAAATTGTTAAAAATCAAAGATACATTGTTACAAATTTACTCTAGATGTATAGTATGTACCGTAACTAAGCTAGGTAAGTCTTTTATAGGACTGATTACACTATGAGCCTATCTTACTAGCTGCACCATAGTAGAATCAAGAAAGGTAGAAGTCTTACCTTGACTGATTTAATACGACACTATAACACTATCTTATTAGCTGCACCATAGAAGAATCAAGAAAGGTAGAAGTCTTACCTTGAAAGATTAGTAATTACACTATGACCCTATTTTATAAGCTGTACCATGGTAGAGCCAAGCAAGGTATCAATATTATCTTAACTGATTATACTATGATCCTATCTTATAAGTTACACCATAGTGGAACAAAGCAAGGCATCAGTCTTATCTTAAAGGTGTATGATCCAAAATTAATATCTTATCTTCTTAATATATATAATTCTTCTGTACGTGTGTAATGTGTATGTCACTGAGCTCCTCCTAAGCGGCTGGACCGATTTTAATGAAATTTTGTGTGTGTGTTTGAGTGGGTCCGTGGATGGTTTAGATTCACAATTGGACCCGGTAGGTGGCGCTGCAATCGGGTTCTAGGCTTTTTTTTAGTTTTTAGGGAATTTTTGGGAGGATTTTTTTTTAGATTTTTTGCATATTAGAGCATGTAACCTCAAGATTTCACCACCCCACCCCCCCACCAACAACACCCAATATTTATAATAATGAATATAATATTAATAACTGACCGTTAAAAAAAATCATAGGTTCATCAATAATTGACCGTTAAAACCTTCCGAAAAGTTCATGAATAATTGAACTTCTGATAATAATTCATAGTTATGTTTGTTCTTCGATACAGCTGATATTTGTGGAGTTGTGGGCGAAATGCCAAAAATGAAAAGATGTTTTATTTTGTATGTTGTCTTGACAAACACTGAATTTGTAATAATTGTGTTACTCACTAATTGGAGTTCATTGTGAATTTGTAATTATGATGATCACATAGTATTTGTTTTATTATCGAATTCAATTATGCCACCCAAACGAAAAGTCAACGTTCGGGCAGGACAACGGCTGTCGGGTCCGCTAGTATAATATATATATATATATATATATATATATATATATATATATACTATTAGGTTTTCTTAAACCAAACTTGGATCAATGTATTAAATACAAATTAAATATATATTTTAAGCACAATGTTTACTCTAAGTGTGACATTTTGATATTTAATGCAACAATTTTTAGAAAAACCAATTGATGTAAATATTTCATATTTGGAATGTTAGAAGTACTTGAAGAGATTTATTAATTGAAAAAATATTATTTAAATGAACCTTCAATTAATTGCTTAAACATTTGCCAAATAAATGCAATATCCAATGAATTATTGTGTATACTTAAACGTGTGTAATAAATGGGGGAAGCAAATCAATTAATTCTGACTCCTTTTAACTTTATAATGGTACTTAATTTGCATTAATATTCAATTTGAAGCTCATTAAAACTAATACGAGCTGAGTAGCTTCATATTTTGCCCTCGGATTTAGACAATATATCTGATACAACCCCGCAATAGCCGAAATAAAACGGCCTGGTCAGAGCAGAGCATAAAACTTATACCTTCTCACTTCAAGTCACTAGCTGTTTGTCCTTGAAACCATAAATATGTCGCTAGTGGTTTTGGCATGTTTGTAAAGCTTATCGCCCTGACCCATCCCCGTCTCTCTTTAGGGACTGTCACCTGGCTCTCCACCGTTTTGAGGTCAATGTAGCAAGTGCGACGATTGATTGAAGGATTTTTTTCAGTGTAGTTGAGTGTAATTGCATTTAATGTCTTTAGGGATGTGTGAAGTTTAATAATAGTGGAAAGAACATTTTTATTATTTAAAAAAAATGGCCCCACAAAAGCTTAAAGCTGGCAGAAGATAAGTAAAAGGCAAAAGGAATAAGCATTCCAAGGCAATGAAACGCTTTTACGAAGACATTCAGAAAGCCCAAACCGCTAATAAGTTGGTGAAATGACTTCAAACCTATATTATGTTATTGAACTTAAATAATTAACTTTTTTTAAAAATTATTTTGAAATCTGGAACCTCCAACTCAGCACGTCTATATCTTACCATTTTGCTATCTAGGGCTAGGGTCATTTATCGCTTATATTTTAAGGGTTAGTCGGTAATAGATGTGTAATATCTTAGGCCATTTATCGCTTATATTTTAAGGGTTAGTCGGTAATAGATGTGTAATATCTTAGGCCATTTATCGCTTATATTTTAAGGGTTGGTCGGTAATAGATGTATAATATTTTCAGCCATTTATCGCTCATATTTTAAGGGTTAGTCGGTAATAGATGTGTCAAATCTTCGGCCATTTAATAACAATCTGTAACACACTCCATCGTTGATCCAAGGTAGCTTTATGCTGCCGTTTGAACATTTTTTTATCAATTTTTAAATGGTTTATTGAATATAATTTGTAGTAAATAATTATTGTCTATAATGTATTACAGCTATTAAGGAGCCATGATCTGCCACACGTCTTTCACCAACTCTTCTTAAAATTATGACTGATAAGAACTTCTTAGCATTGTACAAATACTGAGTAGGTAGCTCATTGGTGAAGCTTAGCTGCGCCAAGCACAAGGGTCCGGGTTCGATTGCCATGAACACTACAATAATCATGTTTCAACTATATTGAAAAAAAAATTAAGTGCGCCCTTGTGAACGGATTTATGTGTTCCAAAATATTAATCTCTTGAATTGTTATAAAATTATTATTTATGTCTTTATAATAATCTCCGTCAATGTAGAGTTATTTCATCTCTTAGTGGCTCTATTCTCCATAATATATTTTATGCTCCCAGATTTCAATTTTAAAGTTAAGATCAAAATTATTTTACTTAGAATTAACAAACTATATTTTAAATAAATGAATAGTCCAAGACGCTTTACACCACTTATTAACTATTTAGCCCAAACATTTAGAAATTATTTTAAGAATTACTTTGAGCAAAGAATACAGCGTGAGAGGAAAGCCTATATTTAAGTTTCGTTAATATGTTTGTACAATTGTGCATATGTTAAATAAATAAAGATAGATTACTTTTTAGTCATATTCACCATGAGATTAAATTTGTAGGTTAATATATTAATTTATAATATTACTTTTTATCTTATCGCACCCTTCTGGTTGAGAAAAAATATTAATTGTCAAAAAAATCAAACTCGAGATGTTGATGGATGTCGAAGTTTCATGACCCCCTGAAACCGAAAAAGTGTTTTTTTTAAATAAGGTCAATCTGTATCTCTGACTAGAGACCAAACTATTTTACGAATTGGGATAAAACTTAGGATATAGGGTTTTCATAAGGTTTCTCTGAGGGTTTTTTAAAATAATTCGTCCACCCCTCAAATTAATGGTAGTTGTTTTTACTTAAGGGTGGAAAGAGAAAAAATAGATTATATCAATCTTGACTCGATAAAAATTTGTTTAATATTAAAACAAAATGGAAGTTCTCATTTCCACATGAAAATAACTTCCAATTTTTATCATATCTCCTCACCTCTTTGAGATATGAAATAACTTATCATTTCAAAAACGAAGGCATATTAAATATAAAAATCTTTATTTGAAATATATTTTATAAAACCAATAGTTTCCGAAATATATATATATATATATAAATAATACACTTATATAATATATACATATAAATATATACATAAATAAATATATACATTACGGAGATCTTTGAATTTGTAAATTGCTGTAATGCTCAATGGGTGTGGTGCTCCTCTTTTCGCTAACGTGGTTTATTATTTCGTTTATGTTCTTTGGAGAATGTGCAGCCATGTCTATTATCTCGTTTCAAGTTTCTGACAAGTTTTAAGTAAATATCTCTTTTTTATTTACAGTAGCGAGAAAGTCTATGCTGTGCACCTCCCCACCTATTTTTTAAAAGCAAATTAGTCCTTTTGTACCAAAAAAAATCTATAAATTTTTTGTGGATATAACTTAGAAAAAACATTTTATCATGCTAGAAAATTACGAAGCTTGGCTCCATCGGTGGTGCGTCCACCTACGTAGCTAAGGGCCCGAGCTCGATTCCTGGCAAGACCGAGAGAGTTATCATTGTTGGAATGTGAGCTTACCCTTTCATAGTGATGAATTGACGGTGGGGGGGGGGGGTGAATTTTGTGTCCTTCCCAGATTTAAGGTTAGAGTAATTAGTACAAAGGCGTACAAACTGAACAGGTAGTAAGACACACGGTGCTAAAAAAAAGTTTAAAAAAAATATCACCGACAACCTACAATGGCATCACGTAACATAATTTGAGAGCCACTACTGTATTAGCTAGATTGAGGTTACAGACGTGTCTAAATGGACACTAAAAATATGTGCATTTGTGCACAGAATGTCTACATCAATATTCAACTTCCATAATCATAGCAAAATATAGGCCTACATTTTCAATTACTCTTTTTTATGTCCTTTCTCGTCAAATTTTTTTCTACTTTATTTTATCCCCTTTGTTCAGATGTAGTGAATAAATTTTATAACAACTATCAAAACATAGTTTGTGAGCCCCAAGTTCAATTCCAGTGTCCATATGTCATTTTTTAATTTAAATAATTTGTAGATAAGGCTATAACCGTAATTATCAAATACTCATATTCGACATCATGTAGAGATGTTTTAAATACAACATCCCCCCCAACCCACCCCCACACACCTCTCCCTCCATTCTTTTAGGGAAAACATTTATAAAGATGCACCCTTTGTCTACGAATTCAGGATTTGAACTCTGACCACCATTCATCGTCAAAACAAAATAAATTAGCTTAGTGTTTAAATCAATTTAAGGTTAACTTTAAAAATGAACAGGTGGTTTAGTTCGGTCACTGACTTGCAGTTTTCATTCATTATAACCAGATAGGACCGTCTACCTGCTAACCCCCCTCCCCCCCTCCCACCTTACCTACCCACAAAACTTCATCCCAAGACTTTACAGTCACTCCACCGCTGACGAAGATAGATGTTTTGGTTCTCAACGGAACAGAATGTTTCCATCCACTTTCACCTTATCCTCAGTGACACAAACGCTATCTTACAGATTTTTGTCAGAATTAGCTCTGTTCAAACAACGTTAACTGATTACACTATGATCCTACCATATGAGCTACACCATAGTGAAACAAAGCAAGATATCAGTCTTATCTTAATTAATTACACTATGATTCTATCTTATAAGCTACACCATAGTGGAACATAGCAAGATATCAGTCTTATCTTAATTAATTACACTATGATCCTATCTTATAAGCTACACCATAGTGGAACAAAGAAAGGTATCAGTCTTATCTTAACTGATTACACTATGATCCTACCATATGAGTTACACCATAGTGAAACAAAGCAAGATAACAGTCTTATCTTAATTAATTACACTATGATCCTATCTTATAAGCTACATCATAGTGGAACAAAGAACGGTATCAGTCTTATCTTAACTGATTACACTATGATCCTATTTTATAAGCTACACCATAGTGGAACAAAGAATGGTATCAGTCTTATCTTAACTGATTACACTATGATCCTACCATATGAGTTACACCATAGTGAAACAAAGCAAGATATCAGTTTTATCTTAATTAATTACACTATGATCCTATCTTATAAGCTACACCATAGTGAAACAAAGCAAGATATCAGTCTTATCTTAATTAATTACACTATGATCCTATTTTATAAGTTACACCATAGTGAAACAAAGCAAGGAATCAGTCTCATATTAACTGATTACACTATGATTCTATCTTATAAGTTAGATCATATTGGAAGAAAACAAGGAATCAGTCTTATCTTAACTGATTACACTATGATCTTATCTTATAAGTTACACCATAGTGGAACAAAGCAGGGTATCAGTCTTATCTTAACTGATTACACTATGATCCTATCTTATAAGTTACACCATAGTGAAACAAAGCAAGATATCAGTCTTATCTTAACTGATTACACTATGATCCTATTTTATAAGTTACACCATAGTGGAACAAAGAACGGTATCAGTCTTATCTTAACTGATTACACTATGATCATATTTTATAAGCTACACCATAGTGGAACAAAGAACGGTATCACTCTTATCTTAACTGATTACACTATGATCCTATTTTATAAGTTACACCATAGTGGAACAAAACACGGTATCAGTCTTATCTTAACTGATTACACTATGATCCTATCTTATAAGTTAGATCATATTGGAACAAAGCAAGGAATCAGTCTTATCTTAACTGATTACACTATGATCTTATCTTATAAGTTCCACCATAGTGGAACAAAACACGGTATCAGTCTTATCTTAACTGATTACACTATGATCCTATCTTATAAGTTAGATCATATTGGAACAAAGCAAGGAATCAGTCTTATCTTAACTGATTACACTATGATCTTATCTTATAAGTTACACCATAGTGGAACAAAGCACGGTATCAGTCTTATCTTAACTGATTACACTATGATCCTATCTTATAAGTTACACCATTGTGAAACAAAGCAAGATATCAGTCTTATCTTAACTGATTACACTATGATGCTATCTTATAAGCTACACCATAGTGGAACAAAGCATGGTATCAGTCTTATCTTAACTGATTACACTATGATCCTATCTTATAAGTTACACCATAGTGGAACAAATCATGGTATCAGTCTTATCTTAACTGATTACACTATGATGCTATCTTATAAGCTTACACCATAGTGGAACAAAGCATGGTATCAGTCTTATCTTAACTGATTACACTATGATCCTATCTTATAAGTTACACCATAGTGAAACAAAGCAAGATATCAGTCTTATCTTAACTGATTACACTATGATCCTATCTTATAAACTACACCATAGTGTAACCAAGCATGTAAGCATTCTTACCTCTACTGATTATACTATGGCCCTATGTTATAAACTACACTATAGTGGAACCAAGCTTGTTAGCATTCTTACCTTGACTAAGTCTACTATGACCCTATGTTATAAACTACACCATAGTGTAACCAAGCATGTACGCATTCTTATCTTGACTGATTCTACTATGGACCTATGTTATAAACCAGGGTTTAACCAACCAAGACTTCTTTGTTATCAAACCATTGTAAACTATTATAAACTATAAGCAATAATATTAATATAGTTTCTACTTACATCGTCAGCGAAGGGAGATTAGGAGTGTTATTGTGGGATAACCTATCGTTCCAGTTTGTGAGTTGCTTATGAGAAACCTTCAATAGAATCTAATCAACAGGAAGGAAGTGATGGTGCATTGTGGGAACCCCAGGAAACTCGGTCACAAGACAAAAGGCTCATAGATATCTCGGAGAAAGGAAATTAGTGGGACAGCACGCTACACACAGGGCTTGATTGGGTCCGACTTAAATTTGGGAATCTTTAAAATATGGTTCTGAGCCTTCAAATCAGTACAATAGCTTACAAACTTAATTTTAAAAATACAAATATTATTTATTTTCATCAACTTAACTTAACACAAGACAATTACATTTTTTTTAGCACCGTGTCTTACTACCCCACTCCTCTAATAATACAGTTTTCAGACTGTGGCCTAGGTCAGTTTTTTATTCAAGCCACATGTTCTCAAATACCTGCTTGCTAGGCCTGTCGTAGCTTCATGTCTTATAATCTAGCTAACGACTAGGACAGGCACAGCATCTAGTCCCCGACCGTTAATATAACACTGTGAAAGGGGGAAACCCACATTTCACCAATGATAAATTTTTCAGCCATGCCGGGAATCAAACCCAGGGCCCTTAGCTCAGTAGACAGACACGCTACCGACTGAGCTAAGGTTTTGGGTAGTCTTACTACCTGTTATACGAATAAAGAATAATTACTCTGAGAGTGTAGGGATGAGGAAGGAAGCATTTTAGAGATAATTAACCCGCTTTTGCGTGGAAGGAGAATGGGAATCAATTTAGGGAAAACCACCCTCAGTAGACCCGACCGGGATATGTACTCCTAACACGCCGCCCCAACAGCCAAGTCTAACATGAAAGTGACGCTTTAGACCATTTGTCCACTGAAACGGGTAGTATGTTAATTATTCAAAACATGTGTTCATCTAAATTTCAAAGACAGACTTTGGATTATTTAAACCAAAAAAACTAGATCTCCTTGGATCGTAACCTCTATTTTACACAAGGCCAATCTCAAGGCCGTAGCCAGCCAATAATTTCAGGGGGGGTTTGTTGGCACATCCCCCAATTGCTGGAAGCTAGAAAAAAATTCTAAATGATAAACAGTTCTAGAAGCTCTCTGAAGTGGTTTTTTTTCATGGTAAAATAACTCACTAACTGCCGAAGGCTTGGAAAATTTATAAATATTAAAACACTTTTTGAAGCTCTGTGAAGTTTTTTTTTATGGTAAAATAACTCACTAACTGCCGAAGGCTTGGAAAATTTCTAAATATTAAACACTTTTTGAAGCTCTGTGAAGATTTTTATAGAAAAATAACCCCAAAATGCCGAAGGCTAGGAAAATTTCGAAATATTTAACACCTCTAGAAGCTCTCTGAAGTGCTTTTTAAAGTAACACAGCCCCCTAATTTGTATTTGTATCTTAATTTTAATATTTTTTGAACCATAAATAAAGCCATATATAATCTGCTCATAAAATTTCAGGGGGGGTTTGAGCCCCCAAAACCCCTCCCTGGCTACGGCCTTGGCCAATCTGTAGTTTCAGTAACGTTATTAATAATTATAGAAAAATTAAAATCAATAAATCATTTTCATTTTATGACATTTGCAGTTAACCACACTAACACACATCGACATCGGCTCTACCCTTATTTCCCCGAGATAATTTAATTTATTTTATTTTTTTAATTTTGTATATTATCATTTTTTAAATTCCACGCACCCACACTAATTCCTTCCTTTCTCGAGCCAACTAAGTTTTAATAGGTTGACTCCTTCAGTTTTGAGAAATAAGGCCTTAAACCCGGAATGAAGAGGGGCCTCTTACAAACATAGGCTTAGACGCCCTCAAATTCACGATATAAGACCTTATGCCTGGAAGTGTAACGGGATATTTTAAAGTGTACAAAGCTAGGGCTAGGCTTAGGTGCTCCAGTGTCTATTTTAGAATGTGTGCCAAGAGTACACAGGGTGACTTTTATAGAGAGCTCCTTCCTCTTTCAATCTTTGTAACTGAGAATAGGATCAGATCCCTTTAGTTTCTAGATATAAGGCCTTGAACATAGAAGTATTATTATTATTATTATTATTATTATTATTATTATTATATTATTATTATATTTTTTATTAATAATTATTATATTATTATTATTATTATTATTATTATTATTATTATTATTATTATTATTATTATTATTATTATATTATTATTATTATTATTATTATTATTATTATTATTATTATTATTATTATTATTATTTATTATTATTATTATTATTATTATTATTATTATTATTATTATTATTATTATTATTATTAGCACCGCGTCTTACTACCCGTTCGGGTTGTACGCACTTACGCTAATGTGCAATGGTAGGGTGATTGTGAGATGAAATGGAGGACCTACAGTTTAACGTGGAATCCAAACCACGGTAGAGGCCTGGCATTCCTCACATTCACAAGTTGTGATTAATACAAGTCTTGTCAGAGGTGAAGGAAGGGTTTGGCAATCAGATAAATCTGTGCCGGGACCAAGGATTGAACCCCGGACCCTCAGCACAGAAGTCTGACACCCTACCCCTAGACCACCAGGTCACCAACATAGAAGTAAAAGAGTTAAATCTATAAAAGTGTCTTAAGTATATGGTGCTCCCAAATCTTGTCTAAAATTTGTGTAAAGAGTACACACGGTGATTTTTATAGTTAATTCCTTTCTCTTTCAACCCATATAAGTTAGAATAAACTTAAGACACCTTTTACTTTCAAGATAAAGGCCTAGAACCCGGGAATGTAATGGGGTATTTTACAAATATGCTAAGCTAGGGGTAAATGGGAGGTTCTATTAACACTTAGATTTTACAAAAATAAATTTGGACTATTCTTAGAAATTCTTTCATATAATACACCTATGTAAAATCAAAAGTATAAAAGTTTCTAACAAGACAAAATTTTCATGTCTTACTTTAAATATTTCAATATATATTTAATTTTTTTTAAACTTCGCGTAAAAACACGTTTTAACATTTTTAAAATATGGTTAAAAATACTTTTAAGACGTTTTTCCTGACTTACTTTAGCCACCATAAAATTATTGGTTTTTCCACACACATTTGGAACTAGACTTATGACGTAATATATTAGTATAATAATGAAACTCAGACACGATGAAAAGGTTGAAAATAAATAATACTAAACATTTATAAAGAAAGGTTTCACAAACTATTGTGACCACTAATTTACTATACACTACACATTAAATAAGATATTATTGTAAAATAATTTAGACAAAATTATTTTAGATGTTCAAACTTTCATATTATTCTGTTTCACAAACTTAGAAATGGATATAGTCGTAGACTATCTCACTATAACAAAGTTTTTAAATAGAAATCTCTTTAGATTCTCATTAAACATATTATTTTCATATGATTGTCAAAGGTGGTTTTTCAGACATTCGCAGGCAATTTCTTTTTAAATAATTGTGTTTTTTTAACTAAATAATATTTGCTTGATCTTAAGCGTCACATTATGATCTGAGAATATGAAGGCGGAACAGTTTAAGAAAAATAAATTTATTACTATTTTAAAGGAAAATAACTCCATCTTGGAACCTTTTTAACTGCTAAATAAAATCAAAATATAAAACAGTGAAACTTACACTAAATTTTTATCCAAAGGTTTCTATCAATGACTCTTTCTTTACAATCTGTGAAAGATTATGAATTTAATTTAATCAAATGTGACAAACGTTAAAAGATTATATTCTTTCATCATAAGGCAGCACAGAATCATAGCTTGAATCACATATGGCTCGCGGGCCACCAATTGGACATGAAATAAATCAATAGAGACATTCTTTGACAAAAATATATTTGAAAAGAGTAAAATTACTTTCTCGTGTAAGCCATAAAAAAGGTCACCTTGAGCCTCCTGTAGCTCACGACCGACCGTTTGGTGACCCCTAGTCTAGTTCATTAGATTATGTTTATCACCGAATCTTACTACCCTTTGGGGTAGTACGCCTATGTGTTAGTTATACTAATGTCTTAGCGACTAGGAAGGTTACATTTAAAGGAAGTGTACCCGCATTTTATTGGAGAGATAGTGGAATTTTTTTTAAGGAAAACCGCTCTCAATACACCTGACTGGAGTCGAACCACTGAATTGTATATCCTTTAATGTAAATGCGTCTTAAGCCAAGTGGGGTATAACAATTCACTATTTTCAAGCAATGTTCTTATTCACCAGACGCACGTTTTTGCACAAGAACATTGAAATAAACCGTTAAATCTGTCCCCTTGCTAGCAAGAAGACGACAAACGTTAGTGTCACGATTTATCCCGTTGCAAGGGGTGTGTTTATGTCCATCCAGTATAGTATAGAGATCACTGGATCTACTCAACCTAAAGATGGGTCGACTCGACACCGATACTTTGTGTACTTGATCCAAACCGGTCCAGTTACATTATTGGAACAGTTCCAAGTTACTACTGTTCCACTATCGACACAGCCAAGCAGCGCTCAAACTCCAGTATCTGGACTTGCTAGTGGAACGGTACCGCTAACTTGGAGGGCCTGGTACTTACTAGTTACGACTGTACTTGGTTAATATTGCAGTCGTCAACCACAGTATATTAATATTAATAATAATAAAATAACGATATAATAATAATTATTATATTATTATATATTTTGAAGGATTTTGAGGATTTGTGTGTTATCTGGTATTTGTTGCACAGTCGTTACTCGACCACAGTATATCATGAAGGGAGTGGAAGGTATTTTTGCTACTTGGTAGATGCTGCACAGTCGATATTCGACCACAGTATTTGGGGTGAGGGTATCGGTAAGGAAAATGTGCGAATGAAAATGAAAAAAGTTTTTTAATTTTTTCTGGATGTCAATTTCATCTTTGGAAGAATTACACGATAAATGACAGCCACTCCTTCAGCGTCAGAACATAAAAATGAGGAACTGCATCAAACCTATACAAATGATTGCGGTAGCTATCAGGTAAGAAGGAACAAAAATGTGGATGACCTGCGTTTGTTTATTCTTCCAAATATCTTTTTTTTTGTATACATTTTACTATCCCATAAACGTAAGCTTAATATTAATTATTAATAGACCCCTATGTATTGAGTATATTTTTGAAGAACTAGTTTATTGAAGACTCTTTTATACTGGTATGAAATTCTGTTAAAGGTTTTAGTCTAGTTGAGCTAAAATATTACAAAAATATGAAATAATAAAAATACGGAAAATGAAAAGAAAATTATTTAATAAAATCAAAATGATTTATGTAAAATCTACGTCTATAATTTTAGATTTCGTTGGCGAGGTCACGGATGAGGAGGGAGAGGACAGATACCGGTAGCCTTGAGTTGATGTGGACAAAGGTTCAAGGGGTTGATGGGATTTTTGAGGAAGGGATGAAGTGAATGACTCGGTCCAAGGAAACTGCTGAATGGAAGAATGGGGTGGAGATGTCTGCTGATAAGTTGTGGAGTTATGCATGAACCGATGTGGTGAAATGTTAGTCAGGAAAGAAGAAGGAAAATATGGATTTGGTCTTTTGTTTTAATACCTTTGGTAAATTGTAACTCTCCCATTTGAAAGTCAATAATTGTCTCTTCCTCATTAAAATCTTTAATTGCAGGCAAAGTACCTTTAAAAAATGATAAATGATGATTTTCAGTCTCGATCCTCAACGGACGAAATCAAGAGTTTTATGTCAATATTCATTCTTGATACTGCTCTAAACACTGCACAAGATAACAAGACACAACACAATATTTGTCACCAGTCACCAGTCACCAGTCACCAGAGGAACCAAACTTAACCAGTCAGGGAAAAACCTGATAGTGTGAAAGAGTGAATTACAAATTACACCCCACCACGGCTCCATCCGACACCAGGGAACCTGACAGCCCAGTCGACTTGACCGATTGCAATCAGGGGCCGGTCCAGAACCTGATAGTGTGAAAGGTCCCATTTACATCAATGCACTACCACTCTTCAGGTTTCCATCAGGTCAGGAACCTGACCGGTGAGACCTGAGTGTGAAAGGGTGGTTACACTAGTATCGACACATCCCTAACTTCAACCCAACCACCATTCTTGTTTAAGAAAAACATCTCAAAATCGTTTTATCATTCCACCTTGGTCAGAACAACTTGGTCGAAAACACTCTATACCAATACGTATACAAGTCAATCACGAGAACTCTCCTACTAGAATCAACATATTTCGTTGCCACTACCAACCACTAGGCTGCTTTGTCATCTCAAAAAGAGTACCTGTACTCTTAAAAGATTACGGCTGGTAGCCCTAGTATTGAATACGATTATTAAATGTCGACTGAACTTTTATTTTATATGCCAATACATTGATGTCCCTACGTTTAAAAAAACGTACATAAGAAAATCTAGCGTTATTTAGTTCACATGCATTGATTTCTATAATATAACTGGATGGACATACACATGCACATTCCAAGGACCAAAGCGTGACGCTCAAGTGTATCCTCTGCTACACTAGGGGGAGGGGGGGCAGATTTAACGGTTTCTTTAAATCTTCTTATGCAAAAACATGTCTCTGATGAATAAAAGTGTTATTGTTTGAAAATAGTGAAGTATTGTACAACACTTTCTTGAAGAAACATTTACATTAAAGGATATACAATCCAGTTTTACAGGTAATACTGTACAAATACGAATAAAACGTTAGATATTTCAATTTTTATGTAGTTGCAGTCAATGCTGTTTACAGTCTGCCACGACTACTTATATTTAAAGTTGGTTATTAGCTTGTATATTAGTTTCATAAACAATATTTTATTGAAAGTTTGATAAATATAATGAACAAGGTATCTTAAAACTTGATTACATTAATTGTTTGAATGACACACTTTGTATAGTTGCCATGTATTCAAACTATCACTTAGGTTATAGGCTTGTGGAAAGTATTATTATAATACCTGTTTTTTTTAAGTTGGCTCATATCTTTCAGAAACCATATTATGTTGAAATTTCAATAACTATAGTGAAAAAAGTTAGCTAAAAACTGTATTACATTTGTTTGAATGACACACTTTTTGTAGAAGTCCTACGTTCAAATGATAATTTAGGTTATTGGCTTGTAGGAAGTACAGTATCTACTAAACCCTGATTTTAGTAATAATCCCAATCTGTAAGGCCTTATTTTGTACCAGAATACTATCATATAGATAATATTTTGGTAGGATTGACGGCAATTTATAACGGAAGTAGAAATTTCCTTCTGGAAGGTCTTTTATTCTAACTAAATACAACTATAGGGTAGGATTCTGGTACGAGATAAAGCCTTACAAGCGAGCTTCCTTCAAAAATCATCGTATATATTAGGTTACATCAACTTATTTAAAGAAAAAACGAACCAGTTTTGAACTTTGATATGCTCTTCAAAGCTTTAACTAACATATTTATTTAATTTAACCATTCACACATTATGTATCTCATATATTCAATCAAATTAATGAACGATGTCAACATTGACTTGTATGGGTGTAAGAGAGAAAGAGATACGCGAAAGTTTTTCTCTCTTACAAAATGGTATGCAGCCGACAGCTCGAAAATTTCAGCCTCAGATGTCCATCCAGTTATATTATAGAGATCAATGTTCACATGTGGCATGAACTTAGATTAATTTTATCACTTTTTGAAGGAGTATTTTATTTTATGAACTGGCAGTTCTGCCATTTATCTCAATATTTAACATAACACAAGCTAGTCGATATTATAAAAAAATTCAAGAAGTTCATAATAACTATTATTTTTATTGCAGATTATTTTTACATTTCGTATTTTTGAATTATCATCTACAACCAATTATTTGATGAAAGAACAAATAATTAAACACAATCCCGAAATGTTAGGTAACGTATACACATTAGTTTATCAAAGACTAATATAATAAAATTATTATTAAAAAAAATTACACGATGATATGTTTGCTTTCAATAATTTTATATTATTATGAGGAACGACCTTGGAACAAATATTCTGTTAATTTAGGCAAAATTTGTTGAATTCTACGGAAACAGGGTGGGATCCTTGAACTAATATGTCATCAGAATCAAAATATTTTTCACCATCTATACTTTATAACAAAAGCGAATTTCTATTGACAATAAAATTTATATTGTAAATTTATGTAGATAGGTAATTTAAGAAATTAAGCTACCTTATTTTAGTGCAAGTTATTTCAGAAGGAATTAGTGATAGTGCACTTTATATGTCCTATAAAAGGCTCTCTTTCTTGGTCATGGTACAATATTTCAATATTTAATTCACAATATTACACTGACAAGTCTATGGATGATTGTACACTAAAATTTATAATTTTTTTAAAATCTTTTAATCACTTTTAGCACCTACATTAAAAAAAATCTCGACAACAACTCGTCAAATTACTTTTGGAATGTAAATATTGACATTAACTTTAGAGTTATACTTGATCCAGTTCGTTAAAATAACTAAAACTTCATAAAAATGAAGTGTACCATTCATAATTAATATAAAAAACATTTATGGTAACATTATTTTATTATTTTATTAATATGATTAATAATTAAACTATTAACACATGAAAGATTAGATATTTTAGATGTGTAAGTTGATACATTCATTATCATCATTTCCTATGTTCAGTCATTATTTCCATGAATTCGCCAATATAATTACCGTATATAAATATACTTTCTCAAATTGTTTGATATGTTCTTTCGTTTAGTTTATGAAACATTGCTGATGGTTTGACTAATTTTATAAATACTTTAAATATACTTTGTGCTTTAGTTGTGAAACTTGGTTTTAGAACATAGCTGTTAGTGAAAGGGTACTTTTCTAATTATTACATATAAGTTAGGCCTAGTAATATGTCTAGTTATATAATAATTCTTTATATAAACAGACATATACTGGAAATCTCAAGTTTAAGTTTTCCTATCAAATTTAAACATTACTAGGTATATCTAAATTTATTTATTAAAGGTCTAATTTTAAAGCTGTGCGTGTGTGGGTGGCTTAATTGCCTCTCTATATTGTTTTGTTTGCAGAAATGTAAGGCAAACATCAACACTATTTTGAAAGTAAGCTCTTAAAAAAAACTTAATTTCTCGATGGTTGATGTGTACCATCCCCGTGGGATTTCATGATAAGTATTTTGATCTGTTAAAGTTTAGGTTCTATCTGGTTGGAATACCAACCTTAAATATTAGGTTTTATTTGAAAAAAAAAAAATTTTTTTGTCAAATAAATATATTTACTATTTTACTAAAGAAACATAGTGAAACATTATTAAAAAAAAAAAATTGCGAGTAACTTTATTGTAATAGCACATGTAAAAATACCTAATGATACATCGTTGACTATGAGGGAGCTTTATGTTACTAAATAAGGGGCAGGCCAAATATTAATTATGTCTATAAATCCAAAATATCATATGCTGATTTAAGAAACGTTATATGAGACATAATGGACTTGTTTTAATTATTTGAACAATGAAGTTAAACATATTTCAATGATAACATTTATGTACTCAACCCCTTCCTTCATGATTGATTGATTTAAAATCTTTAATCAGAAAATTTAATTCCCACCCACAACAATAGGTTGTTTATTTACTATGCTTTTATATATATGTGTTTGTTTTGAGATTAATATATTTTTTATTGATTATTAAAATATGAAACAATAAAAACTAATTTTGAATGTTAGCTTTGTATTTTAAAATAGCTATGCAATGTTTAGCAATTATGGTTATACTATCAATGTTCAGGTAAATCCAGATAAACTCATTACGGGTCGTTAGTATCCACACCAACTTCAACTTAACAAAATGGAGAGAGAGATATTCAATGTGAAGACTGAACCAGAGGAGGACTTGGAATATAATCTTCTTCATGAGGAGAAGTTTGAAATTAAGGTAATCAAACCTTTGTGAATAAGTATTTATTCATATTAATATTTTCTCCACGTTTCAATACCCGTTTGGGTTGTACCTGCTTCTGGACAAATTAGGCCTTTGTGTTTGATTGAGGAAGTTTAGATAGAGAGGAAGTGTATTGGTATTGGTATGGAAGGAGAATGGGAAATAACTAAGGAAACATCTAGCATCAATCTAGCATCTAAACATCAAGGACTATTGTGAAGGTGACACTTTAGATAATTGCTTCCCAAACATTTTTGATCAAGACACTTAACATAATATTTTTTAGGCCTGACGACCCAAAAGTTCAGCACAAATCATACCTGGAATTGATTGTGTGATAATCTTTTAGAAAATACAAACATATTTACTGTGGTCAATATTGATAGTATTTTATTGTATTATTAATATTACTTTATAAGTATCTTTATAAGATCTATCAAAAGTGACAGTTGCAGAGATTACATTATTTAACAGATTTCATGTGAAAAAAAATGCCAGATCTGGGTATATCTGGCCCAGTTCTGGCCATATATGATTTTTCCACATTGGATGAATATTTCAAATGGGATTAAATAACTTTTGAAGCTTTCAAATTATTCTATTTGTAAGAAAACTCTAGTATAGTTTTGATTTATTATTATTATTATTATTATTATTATTATTATCATAAATATTCTTTACTAAATTAATTTAATTGAATTAATTAAAAACCCACTTTGATGGCCGCATGTTCTAAGGTGTCACTCTCTTAATAGACTAGACTAGCCATGACAAGGGGGTTGTGGTTTGATTCTGGTCATGTGTACTGAGGGTGGCTTATCCCTAAATGGTTTTCCATTCTCTCCACACAAATGCGAGTACAATTCCTCTAAATTCAAACTTTAAAATCCCTAACGCATTAGTATATACAGTGCATAGGCATATAACTCGCACTTGTAGTAGGACTTTAGGTCAAAAAAACTTTAACATAATTAATTTAAATATATTTTATTCAGATAAAATATAAAGCAACACTTGACAGTTAATAGCCTACACTTTGGTACTCCCTCTTAAGTTAATTAATTATAAATCTCACACAATTCTCCCTCATTCACTAATATATAAGTTTTCTAGGCTTAAGGGAGCACGAGTAATTTTACAGTTTTTATAGTATTACATTTTTTTTTGTTAAAATAAATAAAATATTTCTCCAGTAAAAACATAGAGTTTAGTTTTCTGCAGATGCTAATATCAACAGATCTTGAATATCTGTCAAGGGTGTCCTAGAATTTTGTCATAACTTTTCCTCTTTATTCACGTAACTAATCTTAATATCTAATAAGCCCCTGAATCCGCAGATGTGGCAACATAGACTGAACAATAAGGGTACGGTCCTTCTTGGTCCCCATATGTCTGGAAAGAATTTTGCGATGCTTTCACATTAATAAAAAAGACATTTGATTGAACCCTTCACTTTTATTCCTTGTCTATTTCTCTTGTGTTAATGGATACAAGTAATACAATGTATCAATGAAAGGGGTGGTAACATATAGAAGCAGGTAGTGGAAATTGCTAGTATCACCACACTGGGTGCTTTGAAGTAGTGGACGTGACCAACTTAAACATGTCATGTGGATATAAATGCTTTTTTCACACTATTGGGTATTGTCAGTATTTCATTAACTTTTTGTAATGCATGAGTTTCACAATTAGTTTGTAATTGCAGTATTTAATAATTTTTGAAAAATCTATATTTTCTTGAGACGTTCCTGCGGCCCTTCGGGAACATCCTTGCGATCCTAGGTTTGGCACCCACTTCTTTAGACCATTTGATCACCAAAGCGGGTCGATTATTTTTACAAATCTTTATAGCAATTTACCAAAGGTAGGACAGATTCTTAACACTTGATCAGACTGTTTGTATGGGATTTTCTGGAAATACAAGATATACCCATGCATTTAGACTGTATCAACAATAAATAAAATTCATTAAGGTTTAATTTATAAGAGGTTATGTAAAAGAGAAATGTAGAGTACTTTCTTTCAGCCAATTTCCTTTGAAGACTGAACTGACACAAATAACTTTTGCGCACTGGCGCATGTTTTCAGTTAATGTTCTCCTGTCTTTGCCGTTTTTGCTCTTCCTTAACATTATATACGTGCATGACTATGTGGACTATAGTGGTTAAAATAAGCCTATCATGTTTTTAGTGTATCTAATAATCTGTTGGCATGTTTTACTGACTAACTTTTTCCTATTAAATATCCCTAAGTTACACTTTGCTCTCTTCAAGAGTTTAAAACCCACGCAAGATCGTCATATTTTAAAATAGCACAAATGCCAGTATTGACTAAATGCAAACAAATCTTAAGTTTTTCAACTCTGCTTTCATTCGCTTGGAGTGAGAATGAAAAACTTCTTTATGTAAAAACACACTTGGTACAAATTGTTGAAATACGAGTATATCGCAAGCCTCTTGCACACCACTTCTACTTTATTAAGCATATGTTCACACAGAGAACACAAATTGAGATCTATAATTTAGAGATACAGTAACTACAAACAACATATCATTTGAAAGGGTTAATGAGTTTAAATATTTAGGAAAATGTTTAACTAGCAATAACGATACTAGATTGGAAATTACAAAAAGAACACACTCAAAAATGCATGCTTTTACTCTGTCAATAATTTGTTGATATCTAACCTGCTGTCATCAAGGATTGTAAAACTCAGAATATACAAAACAATTGTTTTACTGGTTGTTCTCTATGGTTGTGATAAGTTGTCTCATACCTTAAATGACGAAAACAAACTTAGGGTGATCGAAAACAAGGTGCTTAAGAAGTTATATGATCCAACAACGGATAGGCTACTGGGGAGTGGAGGATGTTACATAATGATGAGATACTTAACTTTTTCTCATCACAAGATATTGTTAGGATAATCAAGGCTCATATATAACGTTGACTAGGACTTGCAAAACCAGTGGGTGATTCTAGAAACTTGTTCAGGATACTGACTGGTAAACCAAATGGGATCAGACCATTGATAAGACGTAGACGCAGTTGGGTTGGGGGGGGGGGATAACATTAAAATGGGCATGAAAGAGAGAGGGTGTAAAGAGGTGGTGGATAGAAATAGCTCAAGATAAGGATAGGGTGAAATAAGGTGGACTAGTTAGAACTAACTATCTCAAGATAATGATATGGTGAAATAAGGTTGACTGGATAGAACTAGCTCAAGATAAGTACAGGTCGTTTATGGCTTCTTTGGCTCTGCCTGACAGCTAGCAGATGCTATCAGTAATGCCAACATTGTGTGAAAGTCACTGTTGTCAACATATTTGCAAATAATCATTATTTCCTAAGTATTAATATCATCACTAAAAAATAGTATCGATCACTTTTAACCATACTTCCCTAAGGAATACTATATAATTGTATTTTCCATAATTAAATTAAAGAAAAATTAGTCTAATAATTCCATTTTAGTTTTTCTTTCAACTTTTGTGGCAACTACAGGTTAAATATTGTGTGAAATTATACATTTAATGGTATTATATTCAGTTATTTATATTTTTACAACTGGCCTCACATATCTTTAACATAAATAAATGGTTTGTGATAATAAAGAGAAAAGGACATACAGTGAAATAATATAAAGTTTAAACTTTGTAAACACTAGTGTATATACAAATTACCATTCAATCGCCAACAAGGTTGCCTACGTCATAAACCGTAGGTATCATTTCATTTCAGTGCGCATTTTGTTTTTGAAAGTAAGGCCGCTTTTAATGAGCTCTTGCTTTTGATAATTAATTTTTATTAAACAGCAAACGCTACTTTCAAAAGATAAACACTCAATAGTTATTCTAAAACAGAAATCTAACAATTTTGAATATACATTATAACAGTGAAATATCAAATAAAACACAATTAATAAAACCATGTGCGTTTGTCCACAAGCTGAAGCGAACAAAATATTTTATGGTTTGAGTATGTAGGCTTATCTAAATTACTGTTAGTAATTTTATTACAAATTTTAATAATACAGTGTCTGTTTTTAATATTAATTCGGCTATCTATTATTCCGTGTTTTCTTTTGTGATTATTAGTTCGGTGTGTGAGTGTGCTATCCTTGTTAAATAGACTGTTTTTAGTGATCTTTAAATAATTATTTTTCCAATATAATATTGAAGCGTGTGATAAAAAAAAATCAAGTGTTTCTCAGTGATCAATATACATTATTATAAAATTCAAGTCTACGTATCAAGATTATAAAATATATCTTTTAACCCCAACATTGTGTTGTGTTGTGTTGACCACTAGGCTAATCCTCAAGTTTTTAGGATTTTAAAGTATTCGAAAAAAACTCTGTGAAGTGCAGTTATTATAGCAAGGAAATTGATCAATTTTAAACTCCTTGTAAGATCAGAAAGAATCAAATAGCCAAAGTTATTATTTATGCATTTGTTAGTGAAAATTACTCCATCATATCATATTATGAAAATTGAAAAATGACACCTGGACACGGGAATCGAACCTGACCCTGGGCACGGGATGATTCCTGGATAACTCAGTGTTTAGAGCATTGGCGTACTAAGCCAAAGGTCCCGGGTTCGATTCCCGTGTCCAGGTGTCATTTTTCAATTTTCAGAATATGATATCAAGATGGAGTAATTCCCACTAATAGCATAAATAATAGCTTTGGCTATTTAATTCTTAATATGCAATCCTGTACAATTCAATAACTGTACAAATGGCAGCAAAAAGACAACTACCGAGTTGCAGATGGCTGCGTTATCTGATAGCTCGTGATATTAATATAATCACATATTTGTAGCCGACGATTTCCGCACGTCCATAATAGGCTCTGCCTTAAAATATGAGTGAAGAATGACCCTGGACACGGGACGAATCCTGGATAGCTCAGTGGTCCGAGCGTTGGCGTACTAAGCCAAATGTCCCGGGTTCAATTCCCGTGTCCATGTGTTATTTTTCAATTTTCAGAAGATCAGGAAGAAACAACTGACGCATGGAGTATCTGTAGAACTTAGAAACTCTTGATGATTTTACAAGAGATTCTGTTCATCAGGTCACCTACAGAATGTATCAAGAAGATCAGTGCAAATGCTTAGGTTTACTTGTGTTGTTTTTCCCCGTTTGGCTCTTGAAAGGTTAGGTTTTGATAGTTTATACTAAAAAAGTATAACTGCTTTATAACCTACATATAAATAAAGCTGACTTTTCATGCATAAATAAATTAACAAAACAAACAATATGATGGAGAAAAGGTAAAAACACATGTTTGTCAATATTTTCCCATCTTTTTTTTAATTGTGTAAATTAAAAAAAAAGTTTCAAATTATCATAATGTCGTTAAGTTTTGATTTTACGTGTCCTTGTGAGAAGAATGAGAATGTAAAACTATTCATTATTCAATATTTTATCAAAAAAATCTCTTATAGCCTATGTACAAGTTTTGGCACGCCCTTTCCTATTGTTGGCTGGCTACTCTCTAATCCTATCCTTATTCAAGGGGTAGGATACAGTAAATTACCTAACCCTAGCAATTTTAACATTATTTGATGCATATTTATTTGTAACTGATTAATATTAATTATTTATAAAAATTAATAATTAATACTAGGCCTAACATCAACATATCAAGGTCAACAATAAATAAAACTAAACAATTAATAAAACTGTAATATATGTTTCCTTTATAGACCTAAGTTTTGACTTTCAAAAGTGAGAGCTGCTAAACATTTGTTTTTGCAGACCATGTGGTTTGGCGTAGGGATACATAATTAAGTCGGGTAACTTTTACTAGCTGTCAGGTAGTACCAAAGAAGGCATAAATGTTCTATAAAGTGTGAAATGAGGTGGACTGGATAGAACTAGTTTAAGATAAGGATATGTGGTGTAATTTTATAAGTACAGAAATGCATTTTCGAGCTCCTAATGCCATAGGTTAAGTAAAAAAGTTTCATATTGAAATACGTACTTTGCTTAGAAAATCATAAATATGTTTGTTATTTGTCGAGTATATATCTCCATACTTTTATTTTTTGTTTTCGGCTAGTCTGAAATTGATCTTCCAATAAAATCAGAGGAATGTTTTAAAAAAAGAAGTTCAAGAAGTTCAGTATCAGCAACCAGAAGTAATTATAGGTATTCAAGACCTATAACATTCCCTCCTATTAAGGAAGAACTTCCTGTAAGTAAATTTTTCATTACTATACATTAAAAAAAAAATTTGCCTCACTGTTTGTTTGCGCTGTTGAAATGAAGGTTACATTAGAAAATTTTTATAGAATATCTAATATTGATTTAAAAAAAGATTCATTATAGTGATATGAAATGTTCATTAGATGAAAATAAAATAATCGTCGATGATCAAACAATGGAAGAGATGCCAATTTATAATACACCAGCAATTTAGATATACATGGTCTAAAGAATTAAGCATTTACCTCTCATTACACCACTATTCCTCCTTTAATCACTTCCATTTTTATCTTTTCACTCTTCCACTCACTGCTTCTGATCTTTCTATCTCTTTATTGGTCTCTCTTGTTGTATTTTCCTTTTAAAGCTTAGATCTTTCTTTTTATTTGGGATACTTACCTTTTCCATCCACATGACATGACCTGGGTACTTGTCATTTGGCCTAAAGTGTAGGCCAAATGACTTAAGACCAAAGACTTAAGGCCAAATTACTTTAGGTCAAATTACTTTCTGTAAAATTAATTTTTAGGCCATTTATTTAAAGTGTGCTTATGTTGTCTTTGGAAACATTCGTTATGATTTGTAGTAATTTTAATAGCTGGCAAGGTGTGTAAGGTTTAGTTAAATAGTATATACTACCGGTTCAAAATACATTTGTCTTCTCTCAATTTATCCAAGGTATAGCAGCACATCCATTAACCTGTAGTACCTCTTTTGTATGTTGAACTTTTTGCCATGCCAAAGTTTTGTGTTAGTTTTTGTACCATTTTGTACCACAATAAAAAGTTTTATACCCGTACCATTTTTGAGTAACTAGCATATAAGTGTGGCCACTCCATTTATATAATTTTGTATTTTTTTGAATTTTGGCAATTTCTCAATGCCAAAGCTTTGAATTAGTTTTGGTGCCGGTTTTTACCATAGAGAAAAATTGTGTACCCCTACCCGTTTTGAGTAATTAGCATATAATTGTGGCAACTCCATGCTGATAATTTTGTATTATTTTGAATTTTGAATTTTTTTCAGTGCCAAAGTATTTTTTTTATCTGCCTTTCTGTGCCTTATTGTTTACAGGGGCTCCGGAACAGGGGGCAGAGGGCGTGAGCCCCCTTGTTTTTATCTTGGGTTGCTTGACTATGCTTGACTATTTCGGAAGTATTTACTGTTGATCGAGAAAGAGTGTTTGTGAAACTATTTATCTTACATGCAATCCGATATTCAGAGATCATAAATTAAAATCTAAAAGCATCTATTTTTAAAAAATGTGACGGTGGAAAACCACTTTAAATATCTTCTAGACGCACCTAACTTTGACAGAAAAAAAAAGTCGAGGAGCCACCTAAATTGCCCCCTAAATAATTTTTAAAAACTCTCCACTTTTGAGGACCACTACGTTCTGGAGTATCTAATTTTCAAACATTAACTGAGAGGAAGAAAATTCAATAAAAAAATAATAATTCTAAGGCATCCAATTTTTAAACATTAACTGAGAGGGAAAAAATATTCCTAAAATTAATAAATTTTGATATTTCCCCTGCCCTCATCACACAAATAAGGTCCCACCACCACTTTTTAAATAA